>BLKR01003593.1:0-82479 GCA_011170035.1 Teleogryllus occipitalis | reverse complement strand
AAGTCAAGCAAAGAAATTGGAGAATAGCGAGGAAGGTGTAACAAAAAGAAAGAACGCAGAGACCAAATACAATTTACATTTGGAAATCTATTTTAGTACACAGTACATAACAAAACGCTTCTCAGCAAAACCAACCATTTGTGCTTTGGAGCCCTCTAGTAGCAATTATGTAGCTACAAAAGAATTGGTGAGCATTAAATGTTGCAAAAACATGCTGCCAGAAGACTCTGTCAATAACAGTGCGTGCAAGAAAGCAACGGCCATGGGCAAAGAGCTTGGAAAATAACGAAAGTGTAACGAAAAGAAAGAGCGCAGAGACCAAAGACAATTCACGCTTGGAAGTCTATTTCAGTACACTGCACGTAACAAAACGCTTCTCAGCAAAAGACCGACACCCAACCCAATAAATCATTATTCCAACACAAAACTGCTCATAAAACAAACACCTTTCTCCTCCAATAAAAAAAAAAGAGGGCGAGTACACACTCGCGGTGACTCGCAAAGCAACGCGGCCTCCTTCCCTCCCCGTGTTTCCCAAGTCGCTGACTCCATGGTGGGCTCCTTTATCTTGGGGCGCCTCGCAAGGAACTTTCTGGAAAGCGGTGGTGGTGGCGGTGGCGGCGGCGGCAGCAGTCCCCAGCGGCAGGCGGCAAACGCGCGAAACAAGCGCAAAAAATATGAGCTCGTGTGTGCTCGCCGCGCTCGCGCAAGTGTGTGTGTGTGTGTGTGTGTGTGTGTGTGTGTGTGTGTGTGTGTGTGTGTGTGTGTGTGAGCGAGCGGGTGCCCCTGATGTTTACGCTAGGAGCGCCCGCCCGCAAGCCGCCGCCGCCTCACCACGGGAGAGGCAGCGATTTATGGCATCGGCGGAGGATTTTTGTTTGCGGCTTGTTTCTTTTCTTCTTTTTTTTTCTGTATACGCAACGGAGGCGTCCCCGAAAGAGAAGTGTAGCTCGCGAGGAGACGATCGTAGAAACGACACCTCATTTCAGGTCGCATCGTCGGAGTCGACGTTCTTGACTGTGGCGGGGTGTTGGCGGTGACAAAAGATGCGGTGGAGACAGAGGCTGTCATAATTCGAAACAAGACATTATTGTACACAGGTGTGACATGAAAGAAGCAGCATCGACAGAAAATTGCAGTCAAATATGTTAATCATTGTGTGCGAGAGAAAGAATAATAGAGACAGAAGGCACACAGCACTACACAAATAATAAACAAATAATATTTTTCAAAAAATTCGGAAGATTAGTTTCTTTTTCTTATTCAAGATATTCTTCTTCTTATTTTTCTTTTTTCTCTTTGAAACTAACCTAAATTTTTCACCAAAATTGTGTAATGTACTTTCTATCTTTTCATATTTTCTTTCTGTCCGACAATTGTTTTACCTTCTTTGGGTTTATTGTCAAAGTAGATTTATTCTCCCTACACTCTCGAGGCTTTTTTTCTGTGAGTTCATTCTATTCTCTCTCTCTCAAGTAGAAATACAATAGGATATTGACTTAATTTGTCAGAAACTGATAAACGTTTTATTTATATTTCAAGTCTTTTATTTGCTTGAAATTTTTGAAACACAAGAATTTCTACGTTTTGTATCGCATTTACTAATTTAATAATCAATGAAGCACATGCACGCTGAATATTCTTCTACCGAGTTAAAAGTGTAATTTATATCCTTTTATGGACATTTAGCTTGATTTTGAAAATTGGGATTGGTTGAATGAGACACTGTTGACACCAAATCTGAGGACTAATGTCTCTGCCTTTTCGAGATTTTTATTCACTCGTTGAGAATTAGTTTATGATTAGGACTGGATAAGCTTATTCTAATACACTAAAATAGTTTTTAAATGTTACATAAAACCTCGTTATGTTAATAGTAGCTATATCTACGCCTGGATTTATTTTTTAACTACACATTCGTATTTGCAAACAATTCTGCCATTCCAAGTGCTGTATGCAGAAGGGACTAGAAGACAAACTAAAAAGTCAGTTACCCCGCAGCTGTCTAAAACCAGAACACTTTACTCCCAAGTCATAAGCCCACACCCTACATGAAATGGCACAGAAACCTTCAATTATTTACTCAGTCGTCCATGTAAAACCGTTTCGTGGTTTAAAAACAGAGTTTGTAATTCTCTCGAAAAAATGTTCAGCTGGCCAGGTGAGTAAAATGCCATCACCAATCTTCAAAATACATCACTATCTTATTCAAAATATCTCTAAAATACTTCCGTAGTCGTACTCTCCTGAACTGTCAAGTAGATGACGCGCATTTGGCAACATCATCTAGTAGCCCACCACCGTAGTGAAAATGACCTCTCTTCCACGCATCCACATCCATGAGATTTCGCGCATCGCACCCAACTCGAGTACCTCTCTGCACAAAACTGACTGAGATGCCGGCTTGAAACTTGTATCATTACAAGAATTAAATAAAAGACTATATTCTGCTAATAGTATATACTGAGGTATTCCCACATCTTGGTCAGGCCGGAAACTGATGGAAGCACCCATATAAAGCCGTGATCAACCCGCCGGGCACCTACAGGGAGTTCCCTCACCAACACTACGTCACCACTTCGCAGGTTTCCGCCGGGCACCTGCAGGGAGAGCGCTCTCCACGACCAGAGCCGCCGCCCAGCGCGCATCCCACGGCCTCTTCCGGGACGCGTCCCGCGCGGCCTCGCCCGGCGCCTTTGTCCGGAAAGAGCAAGGCAACTGCGCCTCGCTCGCACTCCCCGCGCCCTGTGGGAGTCCGGGCGCTTGACGACTTTGTCGGCGGGTGCGGCGCCGGGCCAATGGCGGTGGCTTATGATAGTGCACATAATGGATGAGATAGTTTTATAATTACTGTCGTGATGGTAGTGCTAAGTGGTGACATGGTGTTGGTGATGGCACAAATGGTGGTGGGTCAAGTGTAGGCGGTGTTTGTAGTGGAAATTGTGCTGATAGTGTAAGTGAGGAGTCGTGTAAGTGAGGTGGGAGTGAGTGGTCGTATAAGTGAGAGGTTGTGAAAGTGAGGGATCGTATAAGTGAGGTGAGAGTGAGGGGTCGTATACGTGAGAGGTCGTATAAGTGAGAGGTCGTGTAAGTGAGAGGTCGAGTAAGTGAGAGGAGAAAGTAAGTGAGGGGTAGTGTAAATGAGAGAGTAGTGGAAGTGAGGGGGTAGCGGAAGTGAGGAGATAGTGGAAGTGTAGAGGTTGTGGAAGTGAGCGGGTAGTGGATAATTCGGCGGTTGTGGAACTGATGTTAGTATTGAAATGTGATGTGAATGGTAGTGATTGTGTTAGGAATGTAGGGATGCTTGTGATGGTTCGAATACGAAAGTGGTTGTCACTGAGTTACGAAAGTGCTGGCGGTTGTGTTATGAACTTGAGGAAGGTAGTGTCATGCACGAAGTGGCTGTCCTAGTGGAACCGATGAAAGTAGTGGGATGTTGGTGGAAGAGAAGAGGTTGGAAGTGGTGGTGGTAGTGAAAGTAATGGTAATGGTGCTAGAGATGCCTATCGTGAACACCTAGCGCCAACATTTGTACTGCAGTAACGATGCTAATGACAGTAGCAGCACTGTACTGCTCCAATCACAGTGGCAGTGTAGGTCACATGGTCATGAACACATGTGGTGGCTACGGAGTCAGAGGAATATCTCAGTAGCGCCACTAGAGAAGGCAGGGGAGAGGCAGCAACGCTTTCGCCTGGCTTTGTGTCCTTTCGCAGCACAACTTCATCTAAACACTCACCTTCCCTGAAGTGCAACTTGAGAGCAAACCATCCTTAACGCTATCACATTAACGCGAATGTCACCGCCCTGAAATAATGGATTACGTT
Source organism: Teleogryllus occipitalis (assembly GCA_011170035.1). NCBI lineage: Eukaryota > Metazoa > Arthropoda > Insecta > Orthoptera > Gryllidae > Teleogryllus > Teleogryllus occipitalis. The sequence continues at coordinate 78,652 of BLKR01003593.1, read as the reverse complement.
TTCCCGCTGTCATCTCCTTCCTAGAGATCGTTTCGTGATATAGCTTACTCTCACCGGGAGGTCCTAGGTTCGAGTCCTGACGGCGGCAGGATTTTCCACGCTAGCTTTTCAGCTAAGTCGAATTCAGCCGCTGTCTGGAGGGGAATTCTGGCGGCCGGCTGCCCCGATCGGTAGTTTTCCGTGGTTTCTCCGATCAACTCCAGGCGAATGCCGGAGCAGTACCAGACCAAACGGGCCACGGACCGCGCGCGATCTGTCCTTCTTCTTCCTTGTCCTCTCCTCTCCCCTTACACACACACACACACTTACACTAGCATGCATTACACTACCACATATTCCGGGAGACCGGTCGGGAGTTTAGAGCTTGTCCCGGCTGGGGCGGTGCCCCGTTGGTGGGAGAGTCCTGGTTAGGGGGAAACCTCACTAGCCGACGGTAGGTCGGCGCTGGATATCGCCATCCAGCGGGGGAAGATCACCGCCATCTCCCGAGAAAAGAACATGTACTACACTAACGAGACTAACGAACAAAGCAGTTGACGCGCCCGGAAACACGAAAAAATCAATCAATCAATTGATATAGCTTAGTGCAATAAAAAGTGAAAGTTGCATTTGGTGATATTTGGCTGACATGATCATAAATTGTTGAGTAGCGTTGGTGAATATACAAGAATATGGACGACAGTGTAAGAATGATGAATTAGGTTTCGGGCTAACGAAATAATTGCTATAAGAATGTGATGGCGATTTAGATTTAATAATTTACATTACCCGATAAAAAGACTAAGCCTAAGATTATATACTTCGTAATAGGATTAACATTGACATCACTCTAAAACAAATATTTCAATATGATGAAGGTATTGATACAACTAGTGCTACTACAGGAACGTAAAGAAAAGAATCAGTTTCAATACAATGAAAAGTAATTACTCAATATACACCATACGCAGAAGTACGATCAAACAAAACAGGTATTGCTCAATATGAAAATAAGATATGTTCATAAATTCAGCACCAGCGGAAGAATAGTGGTTTGTTCAACTGATTAGAGTAGAAGTTCATAACTATTGTCAGTACAGTAGTCTGCAATCAGCAAGTGGGGCACTGCCCAAACTCTGCAACTACCACTTCCACCAAGATGCCTCGTGCCACAACCCAATTACCAACGGCAACACTGCAGTCGCATCATCCTTCCCCATCGCCACCACTGCCGCCAATGGTGCCACCACTCTATTCTCCCTCCATTGACGACGCCGTCTCGGCTGCTGCCTGCACCACCGTCTCCGCCCCCCTCACCGTCGCTTTGTCTCTCCGGCCGCCTCGCCTCCGCCTTCGCCCCGAACTCCCGCTTCCCTCGTTTCCCTGAGCCGCGCGGCCGCACGCAGCCCACTGTACTGTATCGCGTCGGAGGGACTTTTGTGCGCGCGCGTTGGCCTCCCTGGCGTCGTGACGGAAGAACAATGGGCTCGTTCCCCGCGAGGCGGCGCTGTACCTGGCAGGCGCCGGCTCCACTCCACGCCGCCACCGCCACTGCTCCCGCCTCCTGCAGCCGTCACCACCCCGTGCCACACTCCTGCCGTCTCCGCCACCGCCGCCGCCACCCACGCCGCCTCCGCCGCCGCCCCCCTCCGCCGCTACCGCCCCCGCCGTGCCCGCCCCCGCCCCCGCCCCATCGCCTCGCCCCTGCCCACACCACATTCGCCCCCGCCGACGCCGCACCCTCTGCCCGCCCCCACCCACACCGCCTTCGCCCCCGCCGACACCAACACCGCCCCCTCTGCCCCGCCCCCGCCGCGCCGCTCCTGCGGCCAGGCCTCCACCCACACCGCCTTCACACCCACTGACGCCGACCCGCCCACATCGCCTTCGCCCCCGCCGACGCCGACACCGCCCACACCGCCGCCCCGTCGCCCCCGCCCATGTCGATGCTGTCCCCACCGACGCCGCCCCCGCCGCCCCGGCCGCCCCCGACGACACCGCCTTCGCCCCCGCCGACGCTGCCCCCGCCCACACCACCTTCGCCCCCGCCGACGCCGCCCCCGCCCACACCACCGCCCCGTCGCCCCCGCCCATGCCAATGCTGTCCTCACCGACGCCGCCCACGTCGCCCGCGCCGCCCCCGCTGCCCATGCCGCCCACGCCGCCCCGGCCGCCCCCGCCCACACCGCCTTCGCCCCCTCCTCCGACGCCGCGCCCCTACCTTCGCTGCTTCCGCCGACGCCCCACCCCCGCCCCTTTCGGAGGGAGGAGGATATTGGTGCGCATTCTTCTGTGACTGCGCTAGTGACTGCGGAGGCGATGGCTGTGGCTGTGACTGCGGCTGGTGGACGGTGGCGAATGTGATTAGAGCTCAACCGAAAGCTCTGGCGGCTGTAGAACTATTAGATTTAGCAAGTGGACGGGGAATGTAAACCTGAAAATGTGGGTTTCCGCGATCGACGTCAATAGATTATTGGCTCTTCGCAGGTTTGTTCGTTTCGGCCGTCGTACTTCGATCTTACACCTGGAGAAATTGCACTTGTTTGAGGAAGGTCGCAGTATGACAATGGAAACGATGACAACTGTGCCAAGGATGCCGGATATCCCACTAACCCAAGAACCCAGTGATCGAACACGGTTTGTGAATTTATGCAACTTCTCGAAATTACGACGCAATCAGTAAGTTAATTAAGGAGTTGATATGGTGATCATGACAAAAAATGTACTTTTCAAAGAGAATACATAATATCATGAAATTCAAAATAACGTACAGAATTGAAGTGAAGAAAGGTATTACATTGAATAAAAACATAACAAGCGACAGTATTTTTTCTTACCCATTTAACATAAGAGAACAAGACTCGAGGCAATGAAATGAAATTCAAAAACTTGGAAGCAAGAAACATTTGATAATAATGAAACATAATAGTCAGTGCGTTAAAAGTCAGAGTTTTATGAAGAGATTTTGATTGTCATAACCCTATAACGATTCATGCTTAAATGTCAATAAAAAGTAATACAAAAATATTTAACGCTTTCCATGATGTAAAATAGATACGGCACTAAACGAATCACGAAAATTTTGTTGTAGATTTAGAGAACAAACATTGTGAATTATTTCTCTTTCTGCAAATTCATATATTTCAAGGTTATATCTAAAACCAAGCTCAAATCACGATAATGTCAAAAATGTTTTGAAGCTTTCTAATTACATTTTACGTAGATTTTCATAACTGTCGTAGTGTGAATGTGATTGTACGAATTTTGAGTGGCCGCATTTGTTTTAAATCATAAGAATTTAAATATTTCGTTTCAAATAATTTGTTTCAAAATCTAAATTATCATTTTTCTGTGAAATATCGATTTTGAACTCTTCAAAATAGAACGCAAGTGTTCTCACTTTGTTATGCAGGTTGTTAAGCAACATTAAAAGTAGCAGATGCTGCCAAGTGACAGTTTATTTACATCAATTTCGCTACAGGTAAATTACGTATGTGTAAAGTATCTTCGGGCGTATAAACCGCTGACCTTTTTCTGTTCGGGAGTCCAACGCAGGTTCTGTAAGTCCGCAACTAAAAGAAACTGAGTCGATAAAAAAGGAAAAGAGTATGCATTAGGTGGTTAGTGGAAGAGTTGCTGGTAATGTCAGCTACTTTCTACGAAGTGCATTTACCTGCTCCCGCAGGTGGAATCGTTAGCTCGAAATTGAAAGTAAATACTTTTAAGTATTTGTATTGTATTTAAGTATTGTTCGACTTTCTTAATGTTAGCTATTTGCCACATTTTGCACAAGGAAATACACTTTATTCGCTATATTGGAACATATATTCAGAAATAATTCTAGTAATTACCCCTAATTTTTTAAAGGTAAAAACGAACTATTGCGAAAGAAATGAAAATATATATATCGACAGTAAAATAAAAATATGGAAATGAAGTAAAAATGACCAAGCATGTACTTCACTTCAAATATTAACATTAATACATTCTATTTTCAAATTCATTACCTTTATGAAGGTTTTGTGACTCTTTAGATTATAGTATATGAGCGTACTCGTAATTAATAATGTTAATTACAATGTTGCATATGTTACTTGTAAACGTATTGTTGGTAGTTAATCGTTGTTTTCCTTAATTTAGTATTGATTCGAAATGTTTAATGTTAATATCCATGACATAATATCATAGCTATTGTAATAAACAAGAATGTCTGACATTCTTTGTGATAAAAGTCTATTAAAGAAACGTAAACATCATTGAGAACAGAAAGGAAAATTCCTGGAATTTAGTAATTACCCGTTGAGGTGAAAGAGTTATTCACCTACCATTGCTGTGGTATTTGAATAACGACACTATAAACTTTCATCAATGTAGCTGAACAACAAAAACGAGCAAGTTGAGTGTGAAAACATTGTTTAAATAGTCAGAATATAATGTGAAACTTGTAAAGACGGTAGAGCAACATTTTACCATGTGGTTTAAATACAAAACACCTTGAGTTATTATTGCTCCTCAAGGGAAAATGCTCTTACTATACATCTATGTCTGCAAATTGCCCAATCTGATATTATTTTTCTCAGATGTAGTTTCAGTTGACATTTCCATTAGATTTATACTTTATTCCCTGCGCTTCTCAGAGAAGTCCTATTCCAACTGTTCGCTGGTGCATTTAGAGGGTTCATCCGAGCACGTAACAACACGAAACGGCGTCATCGGATTGCATTCCACCACAGAAAGCCACAGCTCGAACATCTAAACAGCATTTAGCTCATTCAACCAAAGGGCTCTTCAACCACTCGGCTGTAGAAACGTATTTCCTCTACATGAGGGTTTCCACCTCGCGTCGTTCACACAACAGCACTGCCCCTTCAATCCCGAACAAGACTTCACCGAGTCCTTAATCAATGTCACATCTGTCCCGTCTCTTAACTGCTATTTCATTTCGGTTCTTCTGAATATCGTCTCAAACCATCATTTGTAACCATTCGAGCCGGTTAATTTAGCTCACGTCGCCTTCAACGAGTGATACTCTCACAAATTAAGTTCACTGTGTTTCAATCATACTGAAATACGTCGCCCTGACAGTCTCAGTTTTTAAAGGATTCTTTTCATTTACAAGAGGAGAAAATTGTGATTTTGGCTTTAACATTTCATCGTTCTCGTGACATTTTTCCTGCAACCATAACGTCCTGTCAATATCAATTTCACACTTGGTACCTCCTGATAGAATATCGAACATTCATACTTTTCGCGTTCATTTGAAGATGACACTGATCTACATCAATAACTATGAAAAGAAAGACTGACACATCTCATAATTTGTATTCATGCTACTGAATTCGACGGGAGCAGAAAAGCATGTGTCGCATCTCTCACGCTCTTCATTCTAATATAGTAACAAGTAGTTAAGACCGGGAGCAGTAGCTCAGTGCATCAATTGATGTCACTGCAGAGCCTCTGACCGGGAGGTCCTAGGTTCGAGTCCTGACAACGGCAGGATATTCGTCACTAGCTTTTCTGCTTCGTCTAATTCAGTAGCTCCCCCTGTCTTATAGCTAAATCTTCTGTCCTTCAATCCCTCACAAACATGACCTCTCTCATCCCAGATACCTCACACTAACATCACAATCTCCATATATTTTCACTTGTGAACTCACCTTTTATGATTTCTCAAATTGTTTTGTCTCCATTATGATCCCTTTCATTCATTACGTATTCTGCTCTCTTTCCATAAAATATGACCAGTCTCGCTCATCACACATCACAATCTATCCCGTCAATTCCCACCGCAACTATCTCGTAGACTCACTCAACATGTCCCAATCCGCCCCCTACTGATCCCACCGCGACCCCTTCCCCCACCACCGTCCTCCCCAACCCCTTCCCCCTTCCTGTTCCCCTTCGGGCCCCCGGCGCCCCGCCGAATAATTCGAATTCCTGCGCGACCAAGGGCCCCGCGGGCGCTGCGAAAGCGATGGGCGGGACGCGGTGGGGCGCCGCACGAGGGGACGGGGCGAGGGGGCGGGGCGAGGGCGATGCAGCCGACAGGGGCGGGGCCGGTCGCAGTGGAGCGGAGCGCAGTGCTGGGAGGTGAGGGGGGACGGGGGGGAAAGCCTAAGAGGGTGGGGTGGAGCGGTACGATTGATCTTTTCGTGTTTCCGGGCGCGTCAACTGCTTTGGTTATTAGTCCCGTTAGTGTAGTGCATGTTTTTTTCCCGGGAGACGGCGGTGATCTTCCCCGGTGGATGGCGAGATCCGGCGCCGACCTACCGTCGGCTAGTGGGGTTCCCCCTAACCAGGACTCTCCCTCCAGCGGGGCACCGCCCCAGCCGGGACAAGCTCTAAGCTCTCGACCCGTCTCCCGGAATATGTGCTAGTGTAGTGCATGTTAGTGTGTGTGTGTGTGTGTGTGTAAGGGGAGAGTATACAACAAGGAAGAGGAAGGACAGATCACGCGCGGTCCGTGGCCCGTTTGATAGGGTACTGCTCCCGCATTCGCCTGGTGTTGATCGGAGAAACCACGGCAAACTACCGATCAGAGCAGCCAGCTGCTAGAATGCTCCTCCAGACAGCGACTGAATTCGACCTAGCTGAAAAGCTAGTGTCGAAAATCCTGCCGGCGTCAGGACTCGAACCTAGGACCTCCCGGTCAGAGGCGCTGCTGGAGTGGAACGCGATGCAGCGGGAGTGGGCGGGGCAGGTCGCAGTGGAGCGGAGCGCAGTGGAGAGGGCGAGGGGGGACGGGGGAAAGCGTGAGAGGGCGGGGTGGAGCGGTTCGCGATGCCATGGGGTGTGAGAGGGGCGGTGGACGCGGAGCGCGGAGAGCAGTGGGGTGGAGAGATGGTGGAACGCGGCGGGGCGGAGCGGTTCGCGATGCGATGGGGAGAGGGCGGGGCGGGGCAGGACGTGGCGGAGCGGAGCGAGGTGGGATGTGGCGGGGACAAACTGCGAGGGGGCGGGGCGGAGCGGCCGCGATGCGATGGCGAGGGGGCGGGGCGGAATACGACCGAGCGGAGCGTGGAGGGGCGCGAGTGAGGGGGAGGGACGCAGCGGGGCGGAGCGCGAGGGGGCGGGGCGAAGTGGTGCGTGATGCGATGGCGGGGAGGCCAAGGGGGTTGGACGCGGAGACGGAGCGTGAGTGGGCGGAGCGGAGCGTTTCGCAATGCCATGGAGGTGGGGTGGGAGGGACGCGGCGGGGCGGAGCATGAGGGGGCGGGGCGGATCATTTCGCGACACGATGGGGAGGGGAACGGTGCGGGACACGGCGAAGCGGAGCGAGGTGGGCCGCGGAGGGGTGGAGCGCGATGGGGCGGAGCGGAGCACAAGAGGACGAGGTAGAGCACGAGGGGGCGGGGTGGAGCGGTTCTCGATGCGATGGAGAGAGAACGGGGCGGGACAGGGCAGAGCGGAGATTGGCGGGGCGCAAGGGGTGGGAGAAACGCGGCGTTGCGGGTCGGGAAGGGGCGGGGCGGAGCGTTTCGCGATGCGATGGGGAGGTGGGCGGAGCGGGACACGGCGAAACGGAGCGCGGTGGGGCTCGAGGGGGTGGTGTGCGGCGGGGCGGAGCGGTTCGCGACGCGAAGGAGAGGAGAGCGTGGCGGGACACGGCGGAGCGGAGCGAGGTGGGACGTGGCGTTGCGGATCGTAAGGGGCGGGGCGGAACGGTGCGCGATGCGACGGAGAGGGGGGCGTGGCGGGACTCGGTGGGGCAGAGCGCAAGAGAGCGGGGCGGAGTGCGAGGGAGCGGGGTCGAAGCGGTTCGCGATGCGGCGAAGAGGGGCCGGCGGAGCGCAGAGCGATTGAGGGGTTAACGGGGACGCAGGGAGGAGAGGGGGACGGGGCGCGCAACGGGAGGGGGCAGGGTGGCGGAATTAGCAGCAATCACAGCCCGCTGATATCGGAATTTTCATTACGCGCTGGCGCTGGCCGCGGGCGCGCCGGGCGTCGCCGTCGCTGCCACCGCCGCCGCCCGCTGACCACCACGCCCCCCCCGAATCCCGTGCCCCGTGCCCCCCGCCCCGCCCCTCCCCGCGCCAGAGAGAAAAGAAATAAAATTAATTCCCGCGGAATTCGCATTGATTATGACGATGCTCCCTTTTAAAATGTTAATTACGAATTAATTGGGCCATAAACAACCTGATTAAATTAAAACTGGCTGAGCGTGTAATTATAAAAACATCAATGCGTTTGGCGTTTCGCGACGGTCGCTGGTGTTGTCGTTACACTCTCCCCCCCTCCATCCACACATTCGCGCTCCTCCCCCCCATGCGACACATGTTGCTCGACGACACGCACTGCGCCATTGTCTGTAACTCTCCCCATCCAGTGCTTTCTGCATGACCAGTAATTACAAAGCCATCGCTCTTTCGATTATCAAATACAAAATTTCATCTTCTGCGGTACGTATTCGATAGTATCATTGTTACACTCTGATCATTGTCTTTAAAATTGGACGAATAGGCAACAGTCTCACAGTAAATTTCCAGTGTAGAAAATGCGCTAATTAAAATGAAGATAATGATATTCTTCATTAATGTGTGTAATGAACAATGTAGCTTGTGCGATGAAGCTAGATTGTCGTCACGGATTACATCCGTAAGTTAAAAATGATAATATTCAAAAGGTCAATATTCAAAAGGTAAATCTTCTGCGGTACGTATTCGATAGTATCATAGTTACACCCTGATCATTGTCTTTAAAATTAGACGAATAGGCAACAGCCTCAATAATCATGTACGGTAAATTTCTAGTGCAAAAAATGCGCTAATTACAATGAAGATAATGATATTCCTCAGTAATGTATGTAATGAAAATACATTGTCACGGATTCCATCCGTAAGTTAAAAATGATAATATTGAAAAGGCCAGTTTCGTGGCCGAAATATGTTAGAAGTAAGTACGAAAACGAACAGGATACGTCAGTTGAAGCGGCCTCACACTACGGGCCTGAAAGCAGAGTCGGATGGAAAAACGATGCAGAGGCAGGTTGAGCGGCTACCCGCGACCATTCCATCCCCGCGCGACGTGCGCTGTCGCCGCCCCCGGGCGCACCCCGCGGGAAGCAGTTAGCCATTTGTTACTGTCAGCCGGCAGCGCGCGGACGCCGTCAAATAAGCCGCGCGCCCGCGCAACGCGCTGTTCCGTGTTTTTCATTAGTTCCACGCCGTCTACTGCCCGCCCGCCTACCTGCGACGCCTCTCCCGCGGCCTCGCCCTTCGACTTCCACGCTCTTACGGTCGGCGTTCTTATGGTCGGCGCTCTAGCGGTCGTCACTCTCACGGTCGGTTCTCTCACGGTCGGTTCTCTCACGGTCGGCTCTCTCACGGTCGGCTCTCTCACGGTCGGCTCTCTCACGGTCGACTCTCTCACGGTCGGCTCTCTCACGGTCGGCTCTCTTACGTTCGGCTCTCTCACGGTCGGCTCTCTTACGGTCGGCTCTCTCACGGTCGGCTCTCTCACGGTCGGCTCTCTCACGGTCGGCTCTCTCACGGTCGGCTCTCTCACGGTCGGCTCTCTCACGGTCGGCTCTCTCACGGTCGGCTCTCTCACGGTCGGCTCTCTCACGGTCGGCTCTCTTACGGTCGGCTCTCTTACGGTCGGCTCTCCCACGGTCGGCTCTCCCACGGTCGGCTCTCTTACGGTCGGCTCTCCCACGGTCGGCTCTCGCACGGTCGGCTCTCGCACGGTCGGCTCTTGCACGGTTGGCGCTCGCAAAACGCATTAGCGTCGCGTTAATTTTGAGAAACATGTTTATTAAAGAGTTCAGGGATAGTATTTGAAAATCCGTTATAGCAACGAATGATGTTGAACGCCATTCAAATATATACCCTAGATCCAGAGTTGAGCACATTGTTTGCTTGCCTGGTTCACCTTGCACATATTTTCAATCTTATGGATCGTACCAAATGGTATTCTATAAATAAACATGACGAAATTTCTCTAATTTGAAATGGATGTTCCTACAAACTAATTCCAACATACATTTCCAGAAATCTTGTAATTCAACGAATTATGATTTTGTTGAAAAAAAAATATTTCGAAAACAATATCAGAAACTTGAAAGACAATTAGGCACATATAACATCTGATTAGGGAAAACTGTAATTATATTAAAGACTAAACGGAGGAAGAATGTTTTTAATAATCAGAAAGACATGTGAAATCTTTCGCACACGCATTTCGACAACGCAAATAACACATTGTCCATTACATGCGCCTGCGTCGCTTTATCCCCAAACAACCTCGCCACGTTTACATAATGTAAAATTCGACGAATATTTCATGAGGCCTAAATTTTAACACAAAAGTACCTACGAAATGTTGTGTATTCTGGATTCCGAACACTTGACCGTGATATATTTTTGCAGACTTTATATTCGCAACGCTCTGAAGTGAACATTATTACAAAACATTCATATATTTTCTGATTTAATTTTATTTCTCGAGTTATTTCGCAAACACCTTACCAATTGAAACAATTTCACCTTTGCAAATAATAATTTTATTCCTTGTTATTTATTATTTTTTTATTTTGTGAACATATTTATCGCTGTGAAGTACCAGGGCGGCCACTTCAGTGGTATGATTCGACTAGGGAGCGCCCTAGTGCCCTCTTCGTGCTGTGTCGCGCCAGCGTATTCATTCCACCAGATCCGCTCCTGTCCGCATTGCATCGCATTAGTTTTTTCCGCTGCGAAATGCATATTTTTACATTTTTCTATACTATATACCTGCCTCCGGAAAAACACACCGCTGCGGCGGCTGGCGATGAACGAACAGTGCCGGGCATTGGACCAAATTAAACCAAAGGGAAGAGGGCAAAAAAGTAATAAACACTGAAAAAAACTTTGCGCAAAATCTATCAGCTTAGTGAAATGACCTGCGGTCTCCATTTACACCTCCACATATGAGATTAAAACACCTCTGTGATATTACGTGCGTGTTTTTGTAAAGAAAAAGGATTCGCAAGAAGTTTTTACTGCAGCTTTCTTTCGCACACCTTGTTTCATTGCGGCATCACTTCATTGCTAACTACTCACCCAATCATCCACATTTAATTACTTTTGTATTGATCAAATTTACCACCATTCGTAGGAAAAAATGGTCGGATATGGAATAGCAATATATAACAAACACCATTAAATTATGCTTAGGGTAAAAATCTGGGGAAACTTTAAAGAGAGGGATCCGTAGGGATAACGTAGCTTCTTAGTTCATTGACAAAAAAGAAAACACTATGTAATATTAGAACACCGCTCACCTAGGAAATAAATATAAAAAAGCTACAAAATATCGAAAATTAAATAAATGAAAACAGTATATTTGTATTGTTTATTGGTATAATTTAAACGTAATACAGATTTTGCTAACATTATATTATTGTTATTATTATTAATATTATTATATTATAATCAATATTATTATCATTATTATTATTAATATTATTAACATTATTATTAGCCCATTCATATCCCTTAGTAAGTCAAAGGCTTCTTACATTGTTGGGTTCTAAATAAGCTAGCACTTCATTTATGAGTTATCGTCCTTTACTATCAGCTATCACTTCACTTATCGTTATGTTCTTTATTTTTGTGACACTGTTCTTTTTTAATTGTTTAATCATTTTCTCTATGGACTTATTCGAGTATGTCGATGACTTCTCTCCATTTTGTGCGGTCTCCTTCTGTTCTGGTCCATTGTCTTCCCACTCGTCTTATTATGTCGTCTGGCTACCGTGTTCTCTGTCGTCCCATACTTCTCTTTCCAGTTCTTGCCCCATATTGTAATTTTGTAAGTCCATCTGTTTGTATTCATCCTCATTACATGTCCAGCCCATTTCCATTTTAAAAGACGTGAGAGTTGATCTACGTCGTTTTGAACTGTTCTTTGCCTAACGTCAGCATTTCTTACTTTGTCCTTTACACTTGTACCTAATATTTTCCTTTCCATCTTCCTTTGAAAAAAAATTATCATATTTTTCTCCTTTTCCGTTAGTGACCATGCCTGTGAAGCGTATAATAATGCTGCTAGAACACAGGTTTTGTTAATCTATTTACGAAGAAATGCTTTTCAGAAAATCACAAAAATTCTACGCGCTCAGCTGATGTAAAGTGAAGCATTTGGCGTGCGTCATTTGACCCACTGTGCGTCGCGGCGCCTCGCTGCTACCCGGCCGCCCCAGAGGACGGGTGAGCGGGCGGACAGCCGGCGGCAGCGCTGTAATTCTCATCCATTTTTCATAGCGAGCGCGCAAAGCGTCGAGGAATCGGGAGCTTGTTAGCCCCGCGTTCGTTAGTACCTGGGTATGGATCTGATTTATTTAGCGGTGGAGCTCCGCGGGCTATGCTGACGGACAGTGGGATAGGGCGGAGGAAGGCATGGCTGTCAGCAGAAGTTGACAGCAGGGGTGGAAATGGAAACGCGGTTGAGGTGAAAGGAATTAGATAAATCACAGTGCGAAAGACGTAAGAAGGACCAATGTACCACCAATATCCGTTATCACAATGTTGGATATAAAAAAAATTAAGTGTAAAAATGGCGGGTGAAAGAGAAATGTAGTAAAAAAAATCATGTGAAAGAAAAAAACGTCGGGTGGAAAAAGAATGTCGGGTGGAAAAAGAATGTCGGGTGGAAAAAGAATGTCGGGTGGAAAAAGAATGTCGAGTGGAAAAAGAATGTCGAGGGGAAAAAGAATGTCGGGTGGAAAAAGAATGTCGGGTGGAAAAAGAATGTCGGGTGGAAAAAGAATGTCGGGTGGAAAAAGAATGTCGGGTGGAAAAGGAATGTCGGGTGGAAAAAGAATGTCAATGTCGAAGGAAAAAGAATGTCGGGTGGAAAAGGAATGTCGGGTGGAAAAAGAATGTCGGGTGGAAAAGGAATGTCGAGTGGAAAAAGAATGTCGGGTGGAAAAAGAATGTCGGGTGGAAGAATGTCGGGTGGAAAGAATGTCGGGTGGAAAGGGAATGTCGGGTGGAAAAAGAATGTGGTGGAAAAAGAATGTCGGGTGGAAAAAGAATGTCGGGTGGAAAAGGAATGTCGGGTGGAAAAAGAATGTCGGGTGGAAAAAGAATGTCGGGTGGAAAAGGAATGTCGGGTGGAAAAAGAATGTTGGGTGGAAAAGGAATGTCGAGTGGAAAAAGAATGTCGGGTTGAAAAAGAATGTCGGGTGGAAAAGGAATGTCGGGTGGAAAAGGAATGTCGGGTGGAAAAAGAATGTCGGGTGGAAAAAGAATGTCGGGTGGAAAAAGAATGTCGGGTGGAAAAAGAATGTCGAGGGGAAAAAGAATGTCGAGGGGAAAAAGAATGTCGGGTGGAAAAAGAATGTCGGGTGGAAAAAGAATGTCGGGTAGAAAAAGAATGTCGAGTGGAAAAAGAATATCGAGGGGAAAAAGAATGTCGGGTGGAAAAAGAATGTCGGGTGGAAAAAGAATGTCGGGTGGAAAAGGAATGTCGGGTGGAAAAAGAATGTCGGGTGGAAAAAGAATATCGGGTGGAAAAAGAATGTCGGATGGAAAAAGAAAGTTGGGCGGAAAAAGAAAGTCGGGCGGAAAAAGAATGGCGGGTGGAAACAATGTCGGGGGGGGGGGAGAATGTCGTGTGGGAAAAATAATGTCGGGTTAAAGAAGAACAACGGGTGAAACAAGGAAGGTGAGATGAAAGAATGAATTTCAGGAGAAAGAAAGAACATCCGACATAAAAATGATTCAGGATTGAGAATGATGGGAATGAGGGTAACAGGAGCGAATGTTGTTGGGTGGTAGAATGTCGAATGGTAGAATGTAGGATGCGATATTGTTGGATATGTTATTGTTGATAGGGAGAATGTTAAGTTTTATCCACTATAACAGGACAGAGAATTTGAAAAAAAACAACCATGTAGTTTGTAATAAGTATTGCTCTTAAAATGTCTGTATGACCGGTTATTCAACAGAACTATTACTATAGTTACTCGATTAACGAGAGATACTTTAATTATGAGAGAAGGTACTATAACAAAAATACTTTGGGCCCTTTTATTCATGCTCCATGATAACTAGGCAGGCGCTGGTACCTAAAGATCAAAAATGTTTCTACTCACAAATTTTGTACACTTTTAAACAAGCCTATAAATTATATCCTTTAACGGTTTGTCTAGTTTTTGAATAAATTAACATATTTCTTGTTCGATATGATTATAACTATTTCATATATGCGGTTCAATTGTTAATGTTAATTTAATAGTCAGTGCCTCTTAGACATCAGTGCTGAAGTTGAGGGCAGTAGCATTGAGATAGTGGTGCAAAATATTCTTGAACGTCAATTCTTTAGGGATGTTGTTTCTGATTTTTAAATAACACTACGGAGAACATTCAAATATTAGTGTGTTTTTGTGAAATTCGATTTACCTTTACGCTTCGTGCTAATTGGGATCTGCATTTTGATCGAACCACAAATTTAACCCTGAACTAGGAACGAAACATTATTTTCATCTGAAAATTATCTTGATGACTATGAAGATGATTATATTCATGCGCTCTTTACTTCAATATCAAGGTATTTTTTAATCCCGTCAAGTTTTAAGATTGTCATAGAAGGGATACAAATATTATATCCCATACGTTTTATCCTAGTCACAATTCGTAAATTAAAGACCGTGACTTTTTTGAGGAACGTATTTTAAAATGAAATTAGTCGAAAAGATTTTACACTACTTTGGCTTGCACCTCACTCTTTCGTTGCGTAACATCTTAGATCACCTGCTGTAGAAACTGGTCTATGCCCTAGGTCTTCTGTTTGCAATCAGCTAAGAACCCCAGCATATAATCCGTTCGCAATAGTTAAAGTGCATTGATTGCTATAACGGCACACATTTGTTATTGCATTCAATTCACTATTTCACGTGAAGTACCATCGCTCTATTGGCAATATCTCTGCATAATCAAAGAAAAGAAGCAGCTGTAGCTTCTCGCAACTGCAGGGGTTCGTTGCCACTCTTCCTTCAGTCGAGGGCAGGCAGCACACCGGCGTCTCATTATGGTATCCGTATCTCATTAGAGCTGACAGAAGGGCCGAGAGCAAAGGGGAAGTAGTCAGTTGAATTAGCGATGCACGGAGCAAGCTTCCCCCAGAAAATTGGGGACAGAATAGAAAAAAATCTGTATAAAAAAATTTGTTTAAAAGAAGCTATGTGTTTTGATGTACTTCTCTCTCTCTCTCTCTCTCTCTCTCTCTCTCTCTCTATATATATATATATATATATATATATATATATATATATATATATATATATATATATATATATATATATATATATCTTGGACCAGATTCCATCAGCACTTTAGTACGCAAGTACAGTTGAGTGATTTTCCTGAGAATGCTAGCACAAGCAGAAGTAAAGACATTTCGTACACTTGAGAAGCAATCCCAAAAGCAATTGTTGGAAAATAATAGACATCCTTCAAGCAGAAGTACACGGAAGCACAAAAGTAAAGATTTCGTCCTGAGAAAATCAAAAGCAATTGTTGGAAAATAATAGACATCCTTCAAGCAGAAGTACACGGAAGACATATACAGAGAGATAAACTGAAAAAAATACTCTACACTTCCGCTAAAGAAATAATTCATTTCATTCCCATACCAAGCAACTTCTTCCCGATCCCAACTAGAACCATCACATCTAACTTTCCTCGCCCGTATGCAAGATGGGCGGCGGGGGTGCCTTGCCAGGGGCAGAGGCGAGCTTCGCGTGCCGCGGTACAGCTCCGCCGCGCGGGTTGCCTGCCTCCCACGCCGGCAGGCGCGGCGCGGCAACTTTTCCTCTCCATTCGGAACTTTCGCCGAGGGCTCCATGGCGGCCCGGCTGATACGTCGAGGCACCGCCCGTGCGCGCCCTTTTCGTGCATCACCGCCGCAGCCCTGGGCCCCTCTCGAGCACGCGACCGCCGCAGGAGGTGGCGCGCTTCCCGGATATCCGAGATCGACCTTGTCAGCGGAGACAGGCGGCCGCACGCGAAAAAGGCGGACGCGAAAAAAACAAAAGGCGGCCGGATCACCCGCGCATTACCAAAGAACAACTCCTGTCATTTGCTAATATTTCCGGATTCCAAATGTTTTTTTAATGTATTCAAGTAAAAGAACAGGTAGATTGAGATGAGAACTGTCACAAAATGGGACGGGATTGTTTTGACTGTTATTACAGTGTTGTTAAATAATCAATAATAAAGACGTAATACTGACGTAGTCATTCAGAGGCTGAAATTGTAGGAAACTGGATCTGCCAGGTAATTCAGAAAGTAAATTATATTCCTAAACCTTATGTCCATAGTTTTGAGTATTAAAGTATAAAGGAAGTTAAGTGATTTTTTTAGAAATTATCTTTCACATTATTTGTAATATACTTTCCAACCTATGATTCATTTTATTTTATTTTGTCTGACGAAAATCAATGTCTATTTTTATGAGATAATATTAATACATAAATCGGAGTAAGTAGTAAACATTCATAAAGTATACAATCTTTGTAATATCTCATCGTGAATTAACTTCATTACTATTTTGCATATTCTGATTAATGGATTGTTACACGAACATTACTTACTCGTATACATCGTTGTGTGTAAGAGAAGAACGTATTCAGACTTATATTACTTACTAGCATCTTTAACTTTAAATCTTCACATACCATTTAACAATTCATTATTCTTTGCAAAGTTTATACAAAATGTTAATATCATACGATTCTCTCAATGATTTCAACGCTGACACTTATATATTTAAAGCAATATAATTGTAATAATGAACCAGGAATTGGTCAGAAACATTCATACGTTATAAAACATATCCAAAACATTTTGTACTGTAATGTTTGTAAAATCTTATAGAATTTTATTTTTTCAGAACCACAAAATTCATGCTAATCAGCTGATCTGTTCAAACATACATAAACAATCAACTGACAGCATGAAGAAGCTGAAGACAATACGCCTCACCACTGACACTTCCGTGGAAAAAGGAACGAAAAGTTGGTCGAACGAAAGAGGCTCGGAGCGGCAATCCAATTGGGTCAACACGCGAAGAAAGATTGCAGAAAGGAATGGATCGTGTGATGTGCAAGAACTGCTCCCTTAGATATTCGGAAATAACTTTTATTATTCTTGAGACCGTCTATTACATTCTACAATTTTACTGAATGCGAAGAATCCAAAAATGGCGTAATGCCTTTAACTTAAAAATAATAGGTATTCAACATTTTATTTTATGATACAATGCATATGACGGAATATTTCTCCATAAAGAATAGTAACTGTAAGAGTGTACGTATTTTGGGATTCTGCAACTTAGCTATGTAGATCGCTATATTCGATTATCCGCGTTTGCAGACTTATTAACACAATCGAAATAGCTTGAACGGAGCCACATACAGACTGGATGAGAATTCTGGAAGTTGGCTGTTCTGATCGTATTAATCGGAGGTTTTCTTAGACCAGTCAATAGAATAGAAGAGCAGTATCCATAACAACTGGTTACGGAGCACGCGCCATCGTTCTTTACCCATTCAGTTATCATTATCTTTTAAGCTTAGCAAAGGAGTGATCACTCGCCATAGCCATATCATGTAGTATTTTGAACATTTATTTGGAAACTTCATATCATATATAAAACTTCATTTACGTTATAATATCTTATCTTTTCGCGCGTTGACACAATTTTTACAATAATACAGGTTTTTTCATACATATAATTCGTTTATAATTCACTGTAACTGAAAAATGACACTTGGTTTGGTGTTGTGTTATTCCATTTCATTTATTTTAGTTCTGAAATTTTAAGGTAATATATTTAGTTTATAATCTGCCCAATTTTTAACTTCATTATTCTAATTTAAAAGATGCATTCACTTTAATAACAGGAAAGTATTGACCTCTTCTATGTGAATCATAGAGAATCATGTCGCATATTATATAATTAATTATGAATATGGCATGTTTCAGGCGATTGCTAAACATGTTTTGCCCCGTTCTGCTGGACTCACGGCCACCATTTCATTGATTGACTGATTGATTGATCGTGATTCCGCGCGTGAAAACTACTGAGGTTATTAGTCCCATGAGTGCAGTGTATGCTTTTCCACGAGAGGTGGCGGTGATCTTCCACCACTGGATGACGAGATCCAGCGCCAACCTACCGTCGACTAAAGGTATTTTCCCCAACCATGTATATCCCACTAGCGAGACACCGCCCCAGCCGGGACAAGTTGTAAGTCCTCGAGCGATCTTCCTGCATGTGTGGTAGTGTAGTGCATGTTAGTGTAAGTGTGTGTGTAAGGGAGAGAGGATAGGACAACGAATAGGAAGGAAAGATCGCGCGCGGTCCGTGGCCCGTTTGTTAGGGTACTGATCCGGCATTCGCCTGGTGTTGATCGGAAAAACCACAGAAAACTACCGATCAGAGCAGCTGCCTCCCTATAATTCTCCTCCAGACACTGACTGAACTCGACCTAGCTAAAAAGCTTAGTATCAAAAATCCTGCCACTGTCGAGACTCGAACCTAGAACCTCCCAGTCAGAGGCACTGCAGCGACATCAGCTGATGCACTGAGCAACCGCTCCCGGCCACCATTTCGTAATCTCCACCCTCCCACCATCCCTCTCTTTCTCCCTCCCTCCGTTCCGCATCGCCGGACCACGGCCTCCATATTTATAAACCCCAGTCGCTGCCAGCGCGGGCATGCTTTGGAAATCGCGCGGTTCGGCATGCACGCCGAGGTTTGCCGCTGGCGTGGAATAGAAAGAAAGCAGAACAAGAAACTCGGGTTTTAATGAAATGGGAATAAAATACGCGCGCGTGCGCGGGAATACCCGGCATGCAAAGATGGCGAGCGGCTCTCACCCTGGGGGTGGGGTAAGGAGTCAGGGCGGAAAGAAAGAGAAGCAAGGGGCAATTCGAGGGAAACGTGAGGACAGGAAGCGGTCGACGACGGAAGTGGACAATGAGGAGGCAGGATGAGGCCGGCGCGGACCGTTTGGATGTTTGTGAGGACTGTGAGAGGTTGAAACGATTGATTATTGTCTCCGGGCGCGTCAACTGCTAAGATACTATCACCGTAGCACGTAAGCGTGATAGGCGTTTATATCGCACGAGGTAGTGGGAGTTTTTATCGCACGAGGTGGTGATGATGAGAGGTGGTATCGTGAGAAATGGCGTCTTCCTTGCTGATGAGAACCGGCGCCGACCTGCACGTCAGCTAGTGAGGGTTTCATCAACCAAGGCGTATCTCTCACCAGCGGGGCAACGCCCAGCAAGGACAAACTCTACTCATCCGACCCATCTCCCGATATGTGTGGTATTGTAGTGCATGTTTGTATAAATATGTGTGTAAGGGGAGAGGATAGGACATGGAAGAGGAAAGAAAGATTGCGGTGTGTCCGGACCATTTTGTTAGAGTACTGCTCCGACATTCGCCTGTTGTTCAAGGGAGAAATCACGGAAAACTACCGATCAGAGCAGCTGGCCGCTAGAATTCTCCTCCAGACAGCGGCTGAAGTGAGGGGTTGGAAAATGTACGTGCAATGGCGACTGTGCAATGTGCGTACAACGTACTGCGCTATGGCGAAGGCGATGCCTTGGAAGAGTTGGAAGGGGCGGGGAGGATGAGAAGCGGTGCAATGGTGATGGCGATGCCTTGCTAGGTTTGGAAGGGGCGGGGAGGATGAGGAGCGGTGCAACGACAACGCGATGCGGGCTTGTGAGCCGGGCGTAGGCACAGTGGGTGCGTGGCGTGGAGGCACAGCGCAAGGGCGATGCGATGTGTGAAAGGGGGCGAGGCGGCGACGGAGCTAGGAGAAAGCGAGAGACCGTGAACGACACGGAGAAACAATGAAGAAGGGCAGGGCAAGGAGAAAGGAAGACAGGAGAATGGCAACGTGTGGTCGATGCGGAGGGAGGCAAAGAGCAAGAGACGCAAGTGACGGCGAGGGACGCCCGCGGACGGAGCCAACACGAAGGTTCTTCCGTGCTAAGCAGAAGCTCACGCATGCTGACGTGTGGAGGCAGGGCGAGCAGGGACGAGGCAGCAACAGAAACGAAGTACGTTAAACCAGAGAATATGTATTTGAAGATCGAGATAAAAATCTTTGAAGTTACACAATGGAAGAACTTCAAATGTACGAAATTTACACAAGAAGACGACTCTAGAAGGAATGAAATATCAATCAAATGAACGAGTACAATTGTGGACGTGAGCCTATGAAAAGAGAAGCAAATTTGTCTAAGAGAAATAAAATAAGGATTAATTGCTAAGGGCAAAAATTATCAAAAGTAACAAAACAGAAGACGAAGAAAACGAGTTAACAAAACTTACACAAATAGCAACTACAACAGAAAAAATGTTTGAAACGTCCAAATGATGGCGTGGATTACAAAAAGTATTTACAAAAGCAATGGAAACGAAGCAAATGGGATGAATAAAATAAGTACCATACGGATCCAGACAAACGCACGACGGAAGGAAAACATCCAGTCTTCACAATGGAAGGGAGATAGCCAGGGGAAGGAAAGAAGACCGCACAGTGAGGTTCTAAAACGTAAATTTGGCACGAGGGGTGTCGGGAGGCTTGCTCATGCCGCAGCGGGAGCACCGAGGGGGAGCCTATTTTCACTCGCGCATAATGAGGAGGTTTCCAGTCAGGAGCCACTTATCACGCGATGAGCTGCAGGGTAATGAAAGGAGCATTCGCCGCCCGACGGGTAAGATACGGCTCCCGACATGAGAATTGCAGCTGTAAAAAGCACACGCTATCGTAGCATTTAAATGCTTCCTTAAAATGTACATGCATTTTAGATAATGCATATTTAAGTCTACGAAATGTAGAATGCGCTACATAAATGTTTATAAAATAGAATTTATTATGTTGATAACAGGTTAACAATGAATCTTTTAATGTTTTAAAAAAAATACGTAAATTGTAAAAGTGCCTTCTTTAAGTCTAATTTTATTTGAATAGTTTCCAAAGAATGTATTATATTTACGTATACATATTTAATAAGTAATATATAATAGTAAGACAACTAACTGTTTTGTATAGTTGTTTAAAATGAATGTGTGTTCGTGTATCAGTACAGAGAGGAAATCATTTGGAAGTCACGTAATTTTACATTTGGATTATTCCCAACCAGTGAACACGAAACAAACGTGTTAGAAAAAGTAAATATGAAACTTCATGCGAGATATTCAAATAACACTTCCACTGTTACGCAGTTTTTTAAAACTAAAGAAATGCTAGGTAATGAAGCGCGTTGCTGAAGTAATAACTACAGTGTGACATGAAATAAATGTTACAAACTTCTTGGGCATTAAGGGGCTTAAAGGTGATCACCTTTTGTCATCGAACAAGTGATGGAAACCATACGTAAATAGTTGGACATTAGTTTCTGTTTGATAATATAATAATGCTCTACTGTTTGGCAGATTCACAAAATCTCATAGACGGTGTCACTTCCAAACCAGAAAAACTTCATCGCTAGATGAATTAATTGCCCTATAATCAGGATGATATGTCACACCCATGACTCTGTTGTATGCAATTTCCCTCCACATGTTTTTATCCAAAAATTGATCACATTGGACACCCCTACATGCTATAAAAGTTTGAAACTTCTATTACAACACAACATGGTTATTGGTTTATGTTCATTGTCTTAACAGAGAAAGATAAGTGTTCAATAATAAAAATAGTGAACTTCCTAAAAAACAGCAAGTTGTTTTCCTAGACACAACACGAACGAAAGAATGAATGAATCAATGAAAGAGTGAATGAATCAATGAAAGAGTAAAATAATGAATGAAAGAGTTAAATAATGAACGAATGAATGAATGAAATAATGAGTGAATGAATGAAATAATGAATGAATCAATGAAATAATGAATGAATCGATGAAATAATGAATGTATAAATGAAATAATGAGTATATGAATGAAATAATAAATGAATGAATGAGATATTGAATGAATGAATGAATGAATGAATGAAATAATGAATGAATTAAATCATGAATGAATGAATGATTGAATGAAATATCCCCGTTTCCGTCTTCAGTCGCCTCCTTCTCCAACATCCAGGATCCGGACTCATCGCGGTTCTCTCCCCCGACTCCGGCAACCCGCCGTCCCGCCGGCTGACGCGTCACCGACGTCGACGCCTTCGCCCGGCGAGACCGCGAGATCGTCAGGGCACCCCCGGAGCGCGCCGCGCCGCGGGGGCGGGGGTGTGGCGGAGGGGGGTGTCACGTGAGGGCAATTAGCGCGAGGGTCCGTGTCGCCGGCAGATGTCTCGGCCGCGACGCTCCGCACCGCGATGAGATGCGACGCCGCGCGCGCCGACACGTTGCGGCCGCTGCGCCGCTGCGGCGCCGCCAGACGTCGCGGCGCACAGTGGCTCGCAACCACGCGGCATTTCGCGCCGCACGCGGAGGGGATCTCGAGTCTCAGTTCGGAATCCTGTGACCAAATTGATATTGGCAGCGATGGTGTAACGGTTAGCGTATCGGCAACAGTGTAACGGTTAGCGTATCGGCCACAGTGTAACGGTTAGCGTATCGGCGACAGTGTAACGGTTAGCGTATCGGCGATGATGTAACGGTTAGCGTATCGGCGATGGTGTAACGGTTTGCGTATCGGCGATGGTGTAACGGTTAGCGTATCGCGCTGTTATACCCAAGTTTGCGGGCTCAAACTCGATCGATGCCGCGGATTTGTAAGAGCGGCAAAATCCTTCGTAAGCCTTCTTTCGGAGGGGAAGTAAAGCCGGCTGTCCCATGTAGTAGATTCCGCAAGATCTGTCCCATGTGGTAGACTGCATGTAAAAGATTCTCAAGCTAAATTGAAGCCTCTGAGTTAAGTTCAAATTGCCTGTTTCGTTGCCCAAGTAATTCCTTCTTTCTCCCTTAGTAGGTGAAAATAGTGTATCGAAACTTGCGTGGTCAGACGGAAGAGCAAGCCTCATGACCAGAGTCTCGCCACGTAAAATTTATTAATCCTATTACCACATTCATTCATTCATATTATTACTTTTTTTGTATACATGCATACGGGAGTATTAAGTCTCCCACACACCGGCGCGGTAGATCCGCATAGGGGGCGACGCGGAAAGTTCCGAGCTAGACGCGGTCGCGGAATTCGCGGGATCGTTCACCCCGGAGCGACAATTATGAGTCAGCTTTTGGTGACGATTTTCATCCGATAAACAAGAGGCGCTCGCTTCTATTCATGCAAGGATGTAAATGCCGAGTAGTACGTTTTCGGAGCACGTGCTGTATGGTACTTTTTCCTTCTTTATTTACGATTTTTCTCAAATTGTTAATAACTCTTTGGAAAACGAAGAAAAGGGTCTACTCTGTTATTGGACAGATCGTCAGCTTCTGTGTCGCAAAAGCGGCCGATCGGAGAGGCAAGAATCAATGTAAAACTCTACGTAGATGATTTCCATCCACCAATAAATAGCCGTAAATACGTTCCATGTTATTGTTAATTATAATTAAGTCATGTAATTTACTAGATTCAGTACAGAAATATCAATATTACAAGTCTCATGAAATGGACGACTATGTATAAACGCTTCCACAGACCGGCGCGGTAGATCCGCAGCGGGTGCGGCGCGGAAAGTTCCGAGCCAGACGCGGCCACGGAATTCACGGGACCGTTCACACCGGAGAGTCAGCTTTACTATTAATTTTTCATAGGTGTACTTTCGCGTCATTTTCACAAAATAATATACACTTTCTTTACTTTAAGAATTACTCTCGATGTTGTCTCACCATCCAAAATCACAACCAAGCTGGTTTATTTGCTCTACAGAATAATCTAAATTTTTTCAACTCTTTTGACTTTTGACTTTACATAATTCCTGTGACTCTCCCCTGGATACGTCACAAGCCATTTTCCTAGGAAGATGTAGGACACAAAATACGCTAACATACGCATAGCTTTACCGAGAAGTTATGTAATGAATAAGGATTTAGATTAGATTAAAAAAGTACCAGACGTTTCCTTAACATGACCTTCTACGTCACAATCACAATACGGAAATTGTGACGGAAATAATTATTCGTTACAAAGAACGGAAATCTCACAATCTTAGCAAAATATGGCTACCTGCACAATTAGGGCCTACTAAAAGCAAGTTAAACAGACACATTTTTAACTAATTATTTGGCTCAAGATGTATACATATAATCGCTAAATGATTGCTTGTAAATTTTGTATTTGATGTTCGCCAATTGTAGTTACTCATAATTAAGTACGAAATAGGTCGGGAGTCAAATACGAATTTGTCACTAACAACAGCACACCTAGCTGTCGTAGTGTCGCTTGATTCCAAAGTGGGGAAGTAAATAAACTAGAAATATCGTATCATAAAATAAGGAAGAAATAGTAATAATATTAATAATAATTAAAATCATTAGCATTTTATTACTATTACTAGTATCTAGTTTATTACTTCAATTTTAGCCGAGTTGACCCACACCACATTCCACAAAAAATTTCCATCTTATTTGTTTAAATTCATTTTACCCAATGTAGCATTCAGCAATCAAGAATAATCTCCGACGAAGCTAATTTGCCGAAGCAGGTCCCACCGCTTTGGCGAGGCGGGAGGGGGGCGGGGCGTGCCGGAGTGGAGTGGAGGGGGCGGGGCGGGGCGGACGCGGCGCGGATGGGCGAGCGCCCGCGGGCGCGGGATGTCCGTTCCGGCGCCATAAATTCGTCAGGGAGCGCGAGCGAAGCGCGACACGCGGCCCGCGCTCTCGCCCCACGTCCCGCCTCGCTCCACTCCGCTCCGCTCCGGATCGCCCTGCCCGCCCCGCCCCGCCCCGCCCCGCCCCGCCCCGCCCCTCCCCGCCCCGCCCCGCCCCCTCTCCGCCCCGCCCCTCTCCGCCCCGCCCTCTCCGCCCCGCCCCTCTCCGCCCCGCCCCACTCCGCCCCGCCCTCTCCGCCCCGCCCCTCTCCGCCGCCCCGCCCCTCCGCCCCGCCCTTGTAACGTTTCAACTTCGCTGGCAGGTTTGCCACAAAGTTAACATAATATTTATAAACAAATATTGGAAACTGATATTTGGTTGTTAAATGTTACGATAGTAACAGGGAGTGTTGACAAGAGAATTGAAAGTTGTTGATAGAGATTGAGAGACAAAAAAAGGATATATTGATACAAAAATTGAATTAGGATTTGTATGTATCCTTTGAAAGGTTGAATAAATTGTTTTTTTTAAGAAACTATCTCATGTGTTACATGAAAAGTGAAGAACGTCACTAAAGATATTTAAATTAGTGACGATACAACATAATAAAGTGATGTTGTATGGATGTATAAATTTGTAACGGCAAGTTATTAAGGCAAAGTAACGTGGACGTTACACCCTCTCCGCCCCGCCTCTCTCCGCCCCGCCTCTCTCCGCCCCGCCTCTCTCCGCAGTCACAGTAACATTTTTGACGATAGCCATTGTCATGGTGTGACAGAAAGTGGTTCTAACCTTTAACTTGTCCAGTGAGATATGAGTTTCAGTGACATGTCACTGTCGAAAGTCTAGGAGGTCGGGTATAAAGATGTTGACAGTGGTTTTAAAGTGACTGTTGATGACGAAGTAAGAGGGAAGTATTCATAACACACAACAGAGCAAAACTAAGTAGAGTAAGTGGGTAGATGCGAATAAGATAAAGTGAATGCTTTGACGGCGATGTGAGTAAAAGCGAAAAATACTTCAGAGGTGTGAGTCTAACAGATGTCAGACATTTTAGAAATGACAGGAATGACTATGAAGACGACGACGAAAAGACGTCTCATACATCGAGGTCTACCTTGCATTAAGTCTCAGATGCAGTAGGTGCTTTGGTACAGAGAACTAATGCTTCTGTGGGTGACAGTAATGCAAGCAGTGGCTGCAGAAATCGTTACATTACCACAAGCCGTCTCACAGGAGGAAGGGGCCAAAACATGAGCAATTCGTTATATTTCCTGGCACAGCACTTGACTTCACAAGACGAAGCCTTACACTTCACGCGCATTTAATACTCTGGCACAGAATAAGTGGTGTGTTTAACTTTGAAAATATCGAAAAGTTGAAAACGGTTGGTGACAAGCGACGGCTACGAAGTGATAGCAGCACCAAAGACTGCAATTGAGCAATTTGAGTTCTCTATCGCCGTATCAGATGGAGAGAAGAAGAGAGAGAGGAAAAGCGAGAGAGGAGGTAGAAAAGACAGTGGTTAACAGAGAGGAGGAGCGAGAAAAGAAAGAGAGAAAGAGAGGGGAAGCGATAGGAGGCAGAGGAGATGGAGGTTAACAGAGGAGGAGCAAAGAAAGAAGGGAGAGAGAGAGGGGGGATAAGCAATAGAGGAAACAGAGGAGATGGAGGATAACAGAGGAGCAAAGAAAGGAGAGAGAGAGGGGGGTGATAAAAAATAGAGGAGGCAGAGGAGATGGAGGGTAACAGAGAGAGAGGAGGAGGAGGAGGAGGAGGAGGAGGAGGAGCGAGAGAGGAAGAGAGAGAGGAGAAGTGATAGAGGAGGCAGAGGAGATGGTGGATAAAATGAAGAGAGGAGGAGCGAGAGAGGAAAAAGAGGAGAAGCAATAGAGGAGGTAGATGAGATGGGAACATAACATAGGATGGGATGGAGATGGGGAGATAACATTGAGAAAGAGCAAGGAAAGAAGGGAGAGAGAGGGGGGGAATAAGCAATAGAGGAAACAGATGGAGGATAACAGAGGAGGAGCAAAGAAAGAAGGGAGAGAGAGAGGGGGGATAAGAAATAGGAGGAGGCAGAGGAGATGGAGGATAACATAGAGAAGGAGCAAGGGAAGAAGGGAGAGCGGGAGAGAGAGGGCATAAGAAGTAGAGGAGGCAGAGGAGATGGAGGATAACATAGAGGAGGAGCAAGGGAAGAAGAGAGAGAGGGAGAGAGAGGAGATAAGAAGTAGAGGAGGCAGAGGAGATGGAGGATAACATAGAGAAGGAGCAAGGGAAGAAGGGAGAGAGGGGGGATAAGAAGTAGAGGTGGCAGAGGAGATGGAGGATAACATAGAGGAGGAGCAAGGGAAGAAGGGAGAGAGAGAGGGGGGTAATCAGTAGGAGGAAGAGGAGATGGAGGATAGCAGAGAGGGGAGGAGGAGTGAGAGAAGAAGAGAGAGAGGAGAAGCGATAGAGGAGGTAACACAGGTGCCATGTTTCCGCAGAGGCGGTATCTGTCCCAGCAATGGCGGCGGCGGCGGCGGCGGCGGCGGCCGCGTCGGGCCCATGGAGACAGCCGCGGCGGCGGCGGCGACCTCGCCGAAAGAAACTGCAGCGCGCGCCTCGTAAATGTACGCGCGGGGAACACGCGCTGACTTTTACGCCCGCCGCGAGACGCCGCCTCCGTAACTCACCCGCAGCGCTGCCAACCTACTTACTCGCCCATTTCGCCCCTTCAATGTCGCTTTACGCCGCTCTCCAAACTTTTACTGCTTTTTCAACACCCACGTCTCTCACACTGCACTTTGATGTTATCTGCAGCAACTATCCGCGTGGCGGCAATAATGTTGAATGTTGTTGTATATACGAGTACATTTTGATTGGTTTAGGTACTATTTGAGAATTCCGTAATGTTGTCCATCTCAAACAGAGAATTTACAACATGCATAGGGTACATACACAAACATATACAATAATGTGCAAGCAAAAGTGTATGTATGTATATATATATATATATATATATATATATGCTATATATGTATATATATATGGAGATATATAGAGAGAGAGAGAGAGAGAGAGAGAGAGAGAGAGAGAGATTGTGTGTGTTCGAGATAGACAACATTATGACGAGTATGGGACGGTGCACACACACACTGCGCCAGAGGGATACATGTCCGAAACTGTTACGCTTTTTGTGAAGTCATGTTCTCTGCCAGGTAATATAACGAATTAAACATGTTTCTGCCCCTTGTTCTTGGGAAACGGCGTCTCTTACGTGATAGGTTTCATAGGTTCCGGTCTCACTAACTTCTGTTTTTTGATACAAAGAAACACTTTCCTAACTTTTTAGCTTAATTTCTTTTACTACAAACTACTTTTCACTTCTGTACATTAACATTTCTAGACCTTTGCAAAAAATACTCCGGATACTTATTAGCAAAATGGTCAAGCCAGCTACTTTGACCCCAATATCGTCTGAAACTCTTCTTCTTCTTCAAAGATTTTTCTTCAGTTTTGATAAGTGGCATACATCGCAGGGTGTCGAATCTGTGAATGGTCCAATTCCTTGATGCAATAGTCCTTCACGCTATTCTTTGCAATGGGGAGTAAGCATATGTGCATCATTCTGAAGGCGCTAAACTACGTGAGATTTTACGCATCACACTCAAATACCTCTTTATACAAAACCGAGTGAGATATCAACTTATATCATTTCAACAATCAAATATGAGATTGCACACCGCTTAGAAGGTTTTCCCAGTGATGAGTAATCTTGATCAGGCCAGAAATGTACTTAAATATCTATTTAAGCAACCGAGTGCATTACAATTACCCTCAGAGACATTTTTACTCAGTACCGAAACATCTAATATGAAGATCCGAAATCACGTCGCTTGAATTGCTATAATCTAATTAGGGTCACTCTTAATACACGAAAACAACATATCTATTACAATAAATACTTTCAAAACATTACACTTCATTGCAATTCACATTACTTTTTCAAATCGCACACATATATTTTTAGCACGCATCTCCACTCCGTCCTAATGCTCAACAGAATTGGATAATGAAAACTCGATGAACGTTGATCGGAAGGGAAAGGTAGTCATTTCAATAATTGTGCGTACACTTTCACCATCTGTAAAATAAAAATTAAACTTAAAAACGAAAAATATTTTATTTCCATTTTATGCTGTTGAACATAAAAAGTAATTTCATGATTATTCGTCAACTTTTATTTAGAACTGTTCAAATGATGTGCACGTCTGGATAATGGCATAGACAATTATGTGAATACATTTACCTTTTTAAAAATGACATTCAAAAATCTGTAGACCGTTTAACCCCACTCTTTATCCATAAAATGTGTGTGTTAAAATAATGGTATTCACTATTATTATTATGGTACATTGCATTACGCTCTATCAACGTGTTTCTATTACCCTTCTACAAAAAAAATTGCTTAACTGTTTCAAAATCGTTACGTTCGTTACTCTCCAAAATCCTTTCAAACCCACATCGCCCTCACAACACCTGTCCCCCCTCATCGCGGCCGATGAGGCAACACGCCGCGGCAGGTTTTCCCCATTCTTCGTGACGGGGGCGGTCGCCTTTGAGAGCGCGAGAGGGATTTCCCCGGTAGATTCGCCAGACCTCGACGCCGCAGGTGGCAGCTCCATTACAAGCAGCGCTGATTTACGCCCCCACCCCCGCCCCGCCCTCGCTCGCCCAGCGCGCGCCGTGTTTACTGTTTGCTCCGCCGCTTCCTGGCGGCGCTGTTGCCGCCGCTTCCTCGCTCCGCCCGCACTACATTACGGCGCCCCGCCCCGCCCCGCCTCTGAATCACCTGCCGCAGCCACGTCGAAACCGCACAGTGTGCTATTTGCTCAATTTCCTCAGTGACTCGTAATCGCAATTGACGCGAAATGATGATAAAAGTTGCCGGTTTGGATATCCAAGGTCGTTACGGCTGTAGGGCTGTAGCTACCACGACTCGAAGGGTCACGGGTTCGAATCCCCAAAGTGTTTCGTAATCACAAATGACGCAAAATAATGTTAAAAGTTGCCGGTCGGGATATCCGAGGTCGTAAAGGTTGTTGGGCCGTAGCTACCTCGGCTCGAAGAGTAACGGGTTCGAAACCCAAAAGTGACTCGTGATCATAATTGACGCAAAATAATGATAAAAGTTGCCGGTCTGTATATCCGAGGGCACCGATCCGGATATCCGAGGTCATTAAGGCTGTAGGGCCGCAGCTACCTCGGCTCAAAGGGTCATGGGCTCGAATCCCCAAAGTGACTCGTGATCACAATTGACGCAAAATAATGATAAAAGGTGCCGGTATAGATATCCGAGGTCGCCGGTCTGGATATCCGAGGTCACTATGGCTGTAGGGCCGTAGCTACCTCGGCTCGAAGGGTCACGGGTTCGAATCCCCAAAGTGACTCGTAATCACAAATGACGCAAAATAATGATTAAAGTTACCGGTCTGGATATCCGAGGTCGCCGGTCTGGAAATCCGAGGTCGCCGATCTGGATATCAGAGGTCACTATGGCTCTAGGGCCGTAGGTATCTCGGCTGAAAGGGTCACGGGCTCGAATCCCCAAAGTGATTCGTGATCATAATTGACGCAAAATAATGATAAAAGTTGCCAGTCTGGATATCCGAGGTCGCCAGTCTGAATATCCGAAGTCGCTAAGGCTGTAGAGCCGTAGCTACCTCGACTCGGCCACGGGTTCAAATCCCCAAAGTGACCGGTGATCACAATTGACGCAAAATAATGATAAAAGTTGCCAGTCTGGATATCCGAGGTCGCTATGGCTGTAGGGCTGTGGCTTCCTCGGCTCGAAGGGTCACGGGTTCGAATCCCGCCTCTGGCACGGATGTTTGTGTGTGCTCGTGTTGTCCTTAAGGTGGCTCCACACGTACCCCCTGAACCCCGAGTAGTGTGGATGAGTTGAAAGTCGAGTGACGAACATTTGGTGCTCGCTATACCCACCGCGGGTCAGTCTTTTGGACACAAAGGATGCGAACATTCGCCGAACACATCAGCTGTTCGGGATTGGGCGAGCGGTAGCTCTCTGCTCGGAGAATGCCAAATGTGTGGAGTCGCCTTCACATGTAATGTTTCCCCTACAGTTACACCAATGTAAAGAATCAATGTAAAGAATCTACTTGACCTACTAGTTAAAAAGCGACCAAAAATGATAAAAGTTAATAATTGAGATTAAGAGACGGACAACTGAGAAAATTAACAATAAACATTGTTTTCTAATAAAGACAAGAAATGACCAAATATACAAAGACAGTAGTGGTAAACTCGAACTATACTTATGAAAGAACTGTCTGATGTCGGAAGTACGTAACGATGTACTTTTTAAAGAATTTTAGTGTTAATTTTTTTTCCAATCAACAGAGTATAGTCGGTATTGAAAAATGTTGTTTTATCAATCAGCCAGTAGGCAATTAATATATAAAAGACTCTGATATTTGTACCTTGGAGCTACATTTCATGACAACCAAAAGATCTACACAAAACCTAGATTTACGTTAAATTATCAAATCGTTTGTTACACTCTCAATTGCTCAAGATCCACAACACAAAAATGTATGGAAAATAATATATTAAATATTCCAAAAAAAGTTTTCTGTAGAATATTAATATAAACACTTACTAGGAGACACCAGTTTTTTTACAACGGAATGTGATACTTTTACAGCTTTTTATATTTCTAATTTTACAAGTTCCCATAAATGAATCTAACGTCCATTCACAACTATTAACGTTCCCGAAATAATCAAATAAAAGCAACTTTGCTCAACATCTTATTTTGGTCTGCAGCTGAAGAGACACTGTCAAGTAGGCGGAACGCAGTGTTTCATCCTCGCCCATTAGAACAAACGCGCCAACATAAATACGCAGTCCGCAACGAGCCGCAAAACGCGCTTCGTTCCGCCAGATCAGTCAAACGCTCCACTGTGCCGGCGCGCCCAGCCGCGCCGCCTCGCCCCATCGCCCTCCGGCCCCGCCGCCACCACCAGCGCCACCTCCTCTTTCTTCTCCTACTTCATTTCCTTCTTATAATACACATCCTTCTCGTTCTACTCCACATCCGTCTCCTTCTTCTTCTTCTTCTTCTTCTCCACATCCTCCTCGTTGTTCTTCTGTAGCACTTCCTTCTCCTACTCCCCTTCCATCTCCTTTCCTTCTCCTTGTTCTACTTCACTTCCTTTTCCTTTTTCTTCTTCTACTTCACTTCCTTCTACGTCCTTCACTCCACTTCCTTCTCCTCCTTTCACCCCACTTCCTTCTCCTCACCGGGAGCGGTAGCTCAGTGCATCAACTGATGTCACTGCAGCGCCTCTGACCGGGAGGTCCTAGGTTCCCACTCCCCACGGCGGCAGGATTTTTGACGCTAGCTTCTCAGCTAGGTCCAATTCAGTCGCTGTCTGGAGAGAATTCTAGCGTCCGGCTGCCGGAGCAGTACCCTACCAAACGGGCCATGGACCGAGCGCGATCTGTCCTTCCTCTTCCTTGTCCTATCCTCTCCTCTTACACACACACACACACTTATACTAACATGCACTACACTACCATGTATCCCGGGAGACCGGTCGGGAGCTTACAGCTTGTCCCGGCTGGGGCGGTGCCCCGCTGGTGGGAGAGTCCTGGTTAGGGGGAAACCCCACTAGCCGACGGTAGGTCGGTGCCGGATCTCGCCATCCACCGGGGGAAGATCACCGCCATCTCCCGAGAAAAAACATGCACTACACTAACAGGACTAATGACCAAATCAGTTGTGCCCGGAAACACGAATCAATCAATCATTCTCCTCCTTCCACTCCACTTCCTTCTCCTTCTATCACCCAACTTCTTTCTTCTTCCTATTCTTCTACTCCACATTCATCTCCTTCTATTCATACTTCTTCTATTACCCGACCTCTGATCCGAACGCACCCGCTACCGCGTTGCCACGTCTTAAAGTGGACTCAGCGCGGACTCTCTCGCAGCAAGCCAACCATCCACTCGGCGACTTCGCCTGGTGCCGTTTCCCTCTCCTCCTCCATACAGTACGCCGACGTCACTGTCTCCTGCGCCACGGTTCATTCTCGCAGGGACTCTCGTCTCGTTCGCCGCAGTCGTGGCCGTCACCTCAGTCACCCGCGATGGCCGTGCCGGCCGTCTCCTAGACTGCCGTCGTCTCCGTCGTCTTCCCGCCAGCACAGATTCAACCACTCCTGCCAGGCTTGTTTTCTTCTAAGTCTGTTCAAGACATCTCAAGAGAGCGTAATTTGAGGATGCTACTATTTCCATATGGGGGGCTTGACAGATCTAACAGCTTTCTTCATCTTCTGGAAATCTTTGTTTGCTCTTTTGCTTAGTTTCCCCGGACAGTCTTCTTCACTCGGGTCGTTTGTTGGAACTGCAAGTTTTCATATTGATTTGTTAAAAGCGTATAATGAGATTATTTATTCACGAATGCAGTGCGGACGATATCTCCTGGTCTTGTGCTTGTTATTATAATCCTGGCTATGTTTTGGATAATTCCTTATTAGGCCATTCTGTGCCAAAACATATGTATGATTTCACACCTTTAACCAGGTTTAGGGCCCGCCAGTCAATTTAGTTTCTTCTTCTAAAAAGTTGTAACGTTCAGAACTTGACAACACTTTGTGCACCCAAGCCTTACAGAACATCGAATACATGACTTCATCAACTCCAGTCCTGACCACTTTGAATTCGTCTGATATAACCGGCAAAGTCTCCACTGCCTCCATTACGAGTCGCCTCTACACAAATTTCGTTCTCTCGTCCTCTCTCGTTTCTCCCGCGGTCTCCCTCTCTCCCTCTCCCCCTCTCCCCCTCTCTCCCTCTTTCTCACACATACACACACAATACTCACCTCTTTCTTTCTTTCTCACTCTCTCACTCTCTCTTTCACTCCCTCTTTCTTTTACTAATTTTCTCTCTCCTCTCATTTTCTTATCATATGACAGAAGTCAGATCAACTGATGTCACTGCAGTGCCTCTGATCGTAAAGGTCCAGAGTTCGAGACCCAACGATAGCGGTTTTACTACAACAGCTAAATAGCTAGGTCGAATTCAGTCTGTGTCAGGAGGAGAAGTCTAGAGGCCGGCTGTTCTGATCGATAGTTTTCCGTGGCTTCGCCGATCCACAGCAGGCAAATGACGGAGCAGTATCCTAACAAACGGGCCACGGACCGTTCGCGATCTTCCGTTCTCATTCTGTCTCATATCCTCACCTCTTTCACACATTTACACTAACCTGCACTACACTATCACACGTGATGGGAGACTGGACGGGAGCATAGAGCTTGTTCAGGCTGGAGCGGTGCCCCACTGGTGTGAAACACCTGGTTGAAGGAAAAACCCCGCTTGCCGACGTGTACTTTTGCATGGATCTCACCATCTAGAGGAAGATCACTGCCACCTTCCGTGATAAAATACGCAGTACACTTACATGAGGAATGACCTTAGCAGTTGACGCGCACGGAAACATTAATCAACCAATTAATCGACACTCTCACGCTCCACACTCCGCTCTCTCGTTCCCCACACCGCTCTCCCGTTCCCCACACAGCTCTCTCGTTCCCCACACCGCTCTCCCGTTCTCCACACCGCTCTCTCGTTCCCCACACCGCTCTCTCGTTCCCCACACCGCTCTCTCGCTCCCCACTCCTCTTTCTCGCTCCCCACTCCTCTTTCTCGCTCCCCACTCCTCTTTCTCGCTCCCCACTCCTCTTTCTCGCTCCCCACTCCTCTTTCTCGCTCCCCACTCCTCTTTCTCGCTCCCCACTCCTCTTTCTCGCTCTCCATCCCGCTCTCTCATTCCCCACCCCGCTCTCTCGCTCCCCACTCCTCTTTCTCGCTCTCCATCCCGCTCTCTCATTCCCACCCCCGCTCTCTCGCTCCCCTCTTACTCCTCTTTCTCGCTCTCCACTCTTTTCTCGCTCTCCATCCTGCTTCCTCTCATTCCCCTTACCCCCGCTCTTCCGCTCCCCACTCCTCTTTCTCTCTCGCTTCCACTCCTCTTTCTCGCTCTCCTCCATCCCGCTCATTCCCACCCTGCTCTCTCGCTCCCCACTCCTCTTCTTTCGTTTCTCCACCTCTTCTGCCTCCATCCTGCTCTCTCATTCCCCACCCCGCTCTCTCCACTCCTCTTTCTCGCTCTCCACCCCGCTCTCTCATTCCCCACCCCGCTCTCTCGCTCTCCACTCCTCTTTCTCGCTCTCCATCCCGCTCTCTCTTCCCGCCGCAGCACAGCTGCCTCGTCGAGATGATTCCTCTTCGCGATGTTTGCACTACCGCCCCCGCCGCCGCCGCCGCGGACTTCAGCCGGCGGCGCGTGTCAACAGACGCAGAAAGGTGACGTCGCCGTCTCGAGCGGAGCGGGGGAGGGGGCTGAGGAAGGGCCGCTCCCAGAGGACCAGCGCCGACGAAAAAGCGCGGATTGCGACCGACGACCTGAGAGGGCACGCGCCGACTTTCTCGACGCCGGCGCCGCCACCGCCACCGCCGCCGCCACCCCCACCTCGCCTTCGCCGCCGCCACCGCGCTGCCACCGCCTCCGCCGCCGCCACCACCAACCGCAATTCGCCGCCGCCACCGCCACCGCTGCCGCCGCCGCCGCCACCATCCGCAACTCGCCGCCGCCACCACCGCCGCCACCACCGCCACCACCGCCTCCACCACCAGCACCATCCCCAACTCACCTTTGCCGCCGCCATCGCGCTACCACAGCCACCGCCTCCGCCACCATCACCGCCACTGCCACCGCCACCATCCCCACCGCCACCATCCCCACCGTCACCGGCAACGTCACCATCCCCAACTAGCTTTCGCCCTCGCTCCCGCCGCCGCGCCGCCACCGCTGCTGCCAACCACCACCACCATCGCCACCGCCACCATCGACACCACCACCGCCACCATCCGCAACTTGTCGCCGCCACCGCCGCCATCCCCCACCTCGACTTCACCGTCGCTCCCGCCGCCGGCGTTCCGGCCCCTCACCTCCCGAAGGAACGAGCTTTTTTCGAGGACGAATTAAAGGGGGAATCTTGGGATGGGTACCACTTACTTTCACATCTCATATTTCCCCAACTTATTTCGTTTTCCCCGAAAGATTGCGAGAGGTAATACATTCATTTTTTGGCTAAGAAATGTGGATTAATATATAATTTGTCGACTGCGAAAAAACTAAGCCATAACTACGCGAACAATGATGGCAAGTGTTGAAATTGTGGCGCTTCGAGTAATAACGACAGATTCCAAACTAAAATTTGTTTTGACGAAAACTACCTTTTCTGTTTTCGTTCACGTTCATTTACACGCCGGACAAATTTTTATAGCTGGAATTTGATGGATTGGTCATTTTCCATTCCATTTGATATTTCAGCATATTCAGTATATGGCAGAAGTTTATCTTCACACTTCTAACTAAAAATGCGAAGTCGATTGGGATCTGCCGTTATTATCTTGAGATCCTCAATTATTGTATTTGCTACTGTGATGTTTCTTCTTTCACCTCGCCCGACTACCTTTCATTAGGCACTAGATTTCTCTGCTTGATTTAAAGAGGTAAACTGGATTAGAACTGAAGACACAAAACTAAGTCACGTTACATAATATGAAGAACGCATTTCCCTATATGTGACCACAAGTTATCTATACACAGGACTAGCCTGAATAATTACTGTCCCATTAACATAAGCATAAACAACCGCTTTTGCAGTCTATTAGTCCGTATTCAATTCTTATATTCACTACTAGGGAAACTAATTAAAATCTGTAATGATAACAAAGTACTCATTAAAATGAAATCAACAAAAATAAGCAAAAATTGGTAACTTTTATAAGGCATATTGAAACATAATATTGAATGAACTGTATTATCTTTGTCTTGCAAGTATCTAGAAACAATAGAGTTAGTTGCTAATATAACAACTTATTGAATTATTATACATTTTTGTTGTATTACTGTGCTTTTGTAAATCAGTCCATAATAGAGTAGCTAATGACTACAATTGTGGAAGTGGTTCTAAATCAATTGTTGTATAGCTATGAATAGCATAATTAGTCAACTCTCCTCTGCATTATACAATTTGGTTTCTATCTTACTCTAAAACTTGTGAAGACCATTAAAAGTAAATAGACTTGATTTATAGTTCGTTGCACAAACATATTCTGTACATTCGTAATATTTATTATATGCTGAATGTTAAATGTGATGTATTGCTTAGCTGCAAGAGAGTACGAAAGCAATTAACGTCTAGATGGACATTTGTATGCCAAAATGAAAAGTATATAAAAGAACATCTATTAGACGTGAAATAAGGTAACTTCAATTGCTTGCATAGCATTTGTGATAAAATATTTGGAATTTACTTCAATAGTGAGAGTTGAATTAAAATTTGTCTACCATTTTGATATCTACCCTTCAAAATTCTAATTTTTCCACGGAACAACGAATATCAGAAAGGGTTTATGAACTGAAATCTTTAAAACTGAATGGGTTTAGGTGATAACGGTTGATTTTTATGTTTTCAAGTATCGGAGGTAAATTATCCACAACAACCCAGAAAAAAAGGTATCAAATACGAAATAAATCTAACAATTTTACAGTTTGTTTTTGCTCTTCTGTAATTTACTTATGTATCCATAAATATTTCATAGGGCCAACCCAACATATTTTATTGAAGTAATGATATTATCAATTCCTTACACTATATACCACATTCGTATTCATTAATATTTGTTATGTAAATTCTTGTATATTGAATTGCTTGAAAATGCATCACGGAGATAGAGAATAAATACTGAAAAATAATATAATTTTCTTAACTGTTTACCGATACAGTAAATTCTTTCTTAATCAAATTAACTAGAGTGCTATATATTTTACTTTCTTAAAATAAAAGTAATGGATGAGAAGACAATCTTGTACAAAGTAGAAAGTTCGTAAAATACAAAATTAAATTAAGACTATCATTATTCTTTCGATATCCCAGTTATTTTCTTGTTCACTTACTTAGTAGGTAAACAAAAGAACTAAATACCACCAGAACTTTGTTGCTTGCCACTTCATCACTACCCGCTTTGAAGTAGACCTTTAGCATCATGCACGCGAGTGTTCCTTTAGTAAATACGTCAGTCCCCTGCAGCACGCCTTGAAGTTGGCACACTTGCATCCACATCTGCTGTCTTTGTCTGAAGCCGCACGTTGCGTTCCAAGGACCGGAGGCGGCGGCGGCGGCAGCCTGGACTTGGCAGTGATGCAGGCAATTCAATTACCGAATGAAGTTCGGACGCCGAGGGCGGGAGCGGCGGCAGGGATGGGGGAGGAGGTGCAGCCAACAGCAGGAGCGGCGGCGGAGAAGCGGGAAGTATCTGCTGCGATCGCGCGGGACGAGGAGGGTAGTGGCGGGGGGAGGGATAGTAGCGAGAGGGAGGGGGAGAGGGGGGGGGAGGGATGGCGGAGTCTCCGGATAAAGGAAGACAAACTTCCCGCAATCTTTTGTTTGCGACAGAGCGGAAGTTACTTAAGGCGAGAATTTATCTCTTTCGGTGTTCTACAAATATTTGTCGGTGCTGAAATTTAAAGTAAGCGAAGAGGGGGGCGGGAGTCGGTCCCGAGGGGGCGCGTCGATGGCAGTGAAGGACTTTCGCGAGGTTGCAATGCAGGAGCAACTTAAGACGTCGCACGACAGTCAATCGCTGTCATATTTGGGAGAAAACTCCATGTAGCAAGTATACACTCTATAATGAACTCCTATTTCCAGCAGAGACAGAATTTGCAGCATCTTCAACTCAATTGTAATGCAGGAACCATGTAAAAATCAGTTAATAATTAGTAAAAGTTAAGACCTACTTCGGTAATAGCTTAACGTAGTATAATGAAGTCCTATGTTCTATAAGGACAACTTTTAGCATCTTCAACCCACTTTTAATGTAGAATCCATGAAAAAGCAGTTAAGAATTATTAGTAAAAGTTAAGACCTACTTCGGCAATAGCTAAACGTATTTTTAGCAGCCTTTTCTCTTGTATCTAAAATATTTTCATTTTTTAATACAACTTTCGCAAAAAGAAATACGTCAAACGTATATTACCTGACAACTAATTGGAAAGGTGGGGTACCAATAAGTAGAAACAATGTTTTATTTCAATTACATAGTGATATTGGTCAAGATAGTATGCGACATAATAATAATCGAATCTAAAAGTAGGTCAAAACATGTGTGTTACAGCTTTTGAATCTCCAATAAAACTTAATTTTAAATTCTTGTACAGAAAGTCACAATAACTTTCGAAAGGAGAATTATAAGGAAAAATTACTATCATTCAAATAATAGCAACCTAAATTCTACAGCACCTCATTCATGCCAAAAAGAAATAAATTGTTAAAAAAATGTGTCGTTATTACAATTTTGATTTTCAAGGGATATTATTTACTGTGCAATTGCTGTTATCATTTTCTGCTTTCAGTCATATTGTTCCATCCATCTCAAACGACAGTACCTTCGAATATTGAAACTATAATATATTAGTAAGTTTGGTAAACGCTTACGTAAAAATCTGGCAAAACAAATGTATATAATAATTCCTAGAAACAATATTGTTTTAGAGTTGTACAAAGAATCATCATATAAAATATCTAAAACATATAATTAAGCATTCAGAAAATACTGGTGTGGTGAAACATTTTGTTTGTTATTTTACAAACGAATATCACATCGTTAAAAACTCAATAAACTATACATCAAAATGAACATTTTCCGTTGGTTAGTTGGCCCTACCAGTATTTATAATTGAAATTTCGGCGTGAACTTCGCCCAAATGCTATGGAAAGTGATCGGAAATGAAACTTGTGGACCGGAAAATAATATTTCCTCTAGCGCAACCTCGACTTAATTGCAACGTCATGTTAATAAACACATACGCGTGTAAACGAAAGAGGGCGCATAAAAAACTGCGTACGCCAACACACAGTGGAGCCAGAAAGGGGACGAGTTGGTAAAAAGTATTTTTAAGCATTTTTGGAATTTTGGGGAATAAATACACATTTTATAATTAAATAATGACTTGTTTAATTGTTTAACCTTCAAATATTTATTTAGACAACCTGGAAGTCAGAACTTTCATTATGTGACTTTTCTTCAAGAAGTGAACTTGTACTTGAAGCCATTAACACTGGTGTAACTTCTAGGTTCAATGCCTTCGCGATGATTTTTCTCTAGTCCATTTATGAAATCAGTGGGTCAGATGCAATTAAAATCCTGTGAAGAACTTCCTTTTTGTCTTGCAGTTGCATTTTCTTCCGTTTTTTCTTTTCATTGTGTTTAATAAAAATCATACACATCCCTCCTTGTTAATGAAGAGCTATCAGTACCAGATCATGAAGGAAAAAAAGAATATTGTAGGTACAAACGCTAACAAAATTATGCATTAAAACTGTGAATTATCATAAACAACGTACCTTAACGCAAAATGGGGCAAACATGGGCAAACTTTAATTATCGTTTTGAAAACTAGATAAATTCCAGAACAAGATTCAGTTAATATCATAACCCGTAAATACATGGAAGGTAGCTAAAAGTCAATACGTAAAACTGGATTTAAAAATTTTACTCTATTGTAACAGGTAAAGATTCTATTTCGAATTACTAATTATTATTTCAGAAATATGATTTTTGGAAATAGAGATTTAAATTTCATATGTCCAGATATCGTCTCTGAAGCACGATTCTGCTGGTCGAAAGAGTAAAAATATTTTCATAGAAAACACACCTCTTTTCTTACTGCGAGAGCGAAGAAGTGCACCATGCATCACGTGCAAGTTCAAACTTGCACTGAAAGGAGTGGCCTAATTCCCCCTTCCTTTCCTGATCGGGGAACAAGGAAGTGAACATTTTGATACCCGTTTCATGTGATATGGAGCTTCTGAAGTATATTTTGATTTTGGACTTTTTGCCAACTTTCCCCTCCTCTGTCCCCACTGTGCGGCGACTTGATTAGTGGGATCCCCCATATGGAGGCGAACTTCACAGGCTCATGGGGAACGAAGCCCCGTGTTTGGTTGTGGCCATCAGCCCGCTTTGCCCGACAGCTCGCAGCGGCCATGCATTTTAATGGACGGCAAGGACTTAGCAATTACGCAGCGACTACCGCTGGACACGTAGTTACAGCCTCGTCAACACTCTCGCAACACGTTGGGCTCTCGCTCCGGACCCGGAGCCCCATTCGCTGGTTGGCCGCTCGACGTCGATGCTGCTCTAGTGTTTTGAACAGTCCATCATACAAAGTTTCATCAGTAACGGAACCTTTTCAGTAAATTAAAACAACCACCGTTCCAACCCAAGACCAATCTTAGCAGGAGTACCACAAGGATCACTCTTATCTCCCCCCACTCTAAAATACTATGACTGTGTCTTAAAGAACGCGAAGACCCCTTGTTACATCGTATGTACTTTCGTAATGGTGGAGAAAATTGCTTGGTGAAACGAACACAAGACATTAAACAGAAATAAGAGAATTGGTGTTCATGTCTATTTGGAATTGTAGAAGGTGCTTATAACTGCACTTCAGAAACAGATAATTCCAAAGTTGTATTTATAGAAACTCTGAGCAAAAAGCAAGGGGTGTTTGAAACAGCCTCAGAATTTCTTTGACCCAAGAGAACGATATATGAGCTCAGAAAGGGTCCCAGTTTTAAAAGGATGGATTTCGTATCGCTCCTATTCAGTAAGAAAACCCCGTAACATCTCAAGAGAAGGCAACTAGTAAATCTACAAACATATTTCAGTTCGGTATTGACATATATTTTCTATCGGTGTTCTCGCACCCTATAGAGATGAGGCGCTACAGAATTGCCATCACACTTTCACAAATGGATTCTATATCTCTGTATTACAATTGCAAAAGGCAATTTAATTTCATAAAATATGTGAAGATTCGATAAGCACTTACACTATTCCTCTTTTTTCTCCCCTATTTCATTTTTACGTTTCACCGTAAATCTATCTCCACACACCTTGGTTTTCGGTAAAAGGCCACTTCGGAAAACGTTTCTTTCAAACTCGATGATAGATTTACTATACAAGGTTTACGTTAATGTCTGCAAACCAAACGAAGCTAATGAATTTTTGTTCAATGCGTCTAAAAATGATTGCTTCGAATGTGTGCCCAGTCAATCTACTGACAGCAATACGTTCTCAGCACATACAAGACATTGGGTTCCTTCAGACACATATAAAGAACTTTTAAATAATAAAAAACAAAAGAAAATTTTTAAAGAGCAACGAAATTACGGTCAAAAATAATTATAAAATAAGTTATACGAATATGAACTCTAACATAAAGGAAATAAGAGGAGAGAAAAACAAAACGTGGGTGCACGATAGTTGCAAAACTAATTCACAACCGAAATTAAACTCCATAAATGAAAAAAATATCAAAGTTAAATGAAGCTTTGTGTATTCAATACTATTGTATCAATAATAATCGTCTAAACATGAATTTATTCAACACGTAAAAGAAAACTTTAAAAAAAGTTACAAAATACCCAACTCTGTATTTCCCCGTCCCCGCCACCAATCGTTACATCCCGCTTCCCTCACATCTTGGCTGAAAACAAGCCGCAACAAAATCGACATGTCTCTTCCGGCGGCGAATCAATCTCTTCCTCTATGTATACTCCAACGATCGGAATAGGATCAAGCAATTCGGCGCGAGGGCCGCCGCTCAGATTGTCGTTTCGCTAGTCCCGCTGACTGATTCGATTCCCCGCGAGGGCGCGGAGGGCGAGGGCGCTTCTGAGAGGGGGCATCGATCCTCGACGGCGCCCCATGGCTCTCCCGCCGACGGCGCCGCCGCCGCCATGCACAGTGGGGCGGTGGATGTTAGTGATCCCGGGCACGACAACTACTCATGTCATTAGTTCCGTAAGTGTACTGCTTGTTTTTTCATCATGACTCGCCGCCGGCATGCACAGTGGGGCGGTGGTTGTTAGTGATCCCGGGCACGACAACTACTCATTCATTAGTGCCGTAAGTGTAGTGAATGTTTTTCACCGGGACTATTTCTTCATCATGAATTGCCGGCGCCATGCACAGTGGGCGGTGGTTGTTAGTAATCCCTGGCACGGCAACTACTGATGACATTAGTTCCGTAAGTTTAGTGCTTGTTTTTTAATCGGGTCGGTTTTTTCATCATGACTCGCCGCCGCCATGAACAGTGGGCGGTGGTTGTTAGTGATCCCTGGCACGACAACTACTGATATTATTCCCGTAAGTGTAGTAAATGTTTTTCATCGGGACTGTTTCTTCATCATGAATTGCCGGCGCCATGCACAGTGGGACGGTGGTTGTTGATTGGTTGTGATTTCGGGCGCGTCAAGAGCTTACCTCGTTAGTCCTGTAAGTGTAGTGCATGTTTTTCCTCGAGAGATGACGGTGATCTTCCCTCGCTGGATGGCGCCGACCTACCATCGGCTAGCGGGGTTTCCCCTTAACCAAGATTCTCCCACCAGCGGGACACCTCAGTCGGAACAAGCTCTAACCTCCCGACCGGTCTCCCGGAATATGTGGTAGTATAGTGCATGTTCGTGTAGATGTGTGTGTAAGGGGAGAGGATAGGGCAAAGAAGGCGCAGGAAAGATTGCGCTCGATCAGCGGCTCGTTTGTTAGGGTACTGCTGCGGCATTCGCCTAGAATTGAGTGGAGAAGTCCCGGAAAACTATGAATCAGAGAAGGCGGCCTCTAGAATTCGCCGATAGGCAGCGAGAGAATTCGGTCTAGCCCTGTACGTCAAAAATACGGCCACCGTCGGGACTCCAACCTAGAACTTCCTAGTCAGAGACCGTGTTGTGTTATTATTTGATGTCCAGATCCACCTCGTTCGAAGATAAATAAAATAATCAGTAATTACTTTTAAAGTGATTAAGTAATTACTAAATAAATATCAGTAAATAAGTAAACCATTAAATTACTAAATAAGAATATTAGAGATAAAGAGGAGACGTCACACACTACGTAATCCCAGAAGAGTGGATGTCATCAGCCGAGCCTTCATTGATGAGACTGATTGATTGATTGATTGATTTTTTCGTGTTTCCGGACGCGTCAACTGCTTTGGTCATTAGTCCCGTTACTGTAGTGCATGCTTTTTCTCAAGAAATGGCGGTGATCTTACCCCGCTGGATGGCGAGATCTGGCGCCGACCTACCGTCCACTAGTGGGGCTGCCCCCTAACCACG
Source organism: Teleogryllus occipitalis (assembly GCA_011170035.1). Taxonomy (NCBI): domain Eukaryota; kingdom Metazoa; phylum Arthropoda; class Insecta; order Orthoptera; family Gryllidae; genus Teleogryllus; species Teleogryllus occipitalis. Next base: position 34,698 of record BLKR01003593.1, on the reverse strand, counting down.
ACTCTCCCACCAGCGCGGCACCGCCCCAGCTGGGACAAGCTCTGAGCTTCCGACCGGTCTCCCGGCATGTGTGGTAGTGTAGTGCATGTTAGTGTAAATGTGTGTGTACGGGAGAGGATAGGACAAGGAAAAGGAAGGACAGATCGCGCGCGGTCCGTGGCCCGTTTGGTAGGGTATTGCTCCGGCATTCGCCTGGTGTTGATCGGAGAAACCACGGAAAACTACCGATCAGAGCAGCCGGCCGCTAGAATTCTCTTCCAGGCGGCGACTGAATTCGACCTAGCTGAAAAGCTAGTGTCGAAAATTCTGCCGCCGTGCGGAGTGGGAACCTAAGACCTCCCGGTCAGTGGCGCTGCAGTGATATCAGTTGATGCACTGAGGTACCGTTCCCGGTTTCATTGATGAGATGTCGTCACGTTTCAGACGTGTGACCGTGATTGTACGTATTGCCTAGAGCCAGAAGGTCGTAGTATATCGGTTGAAGCGTTGAGAACTGCTTAGAATACGGCGTTTTGCAGACCGTGTAAAAAAATATTACTTTCACGGGAAGCAAATACGCCGCATGCATGTGCATAAGCTTTAGCATTCTCAACTCCATCTTTTCAGTTAGTATATGATTGATATTTTTTCTTATTGGGAGAAATAACTGAATGTCATATTCGTCACGTTTCCAAATATTACAATATTTCATTCTTTGTTATTATAAATTATTCCAGTTGAAATGTAAATTCATACCACTTGAAGTTGACAAATTGTATCATATTTTCTACAAAAATGCGTAAAGCAACAGTAAATCAATTTGTTTACAATATAGATTTTCCCTTTTAAGCTTCAAGAGTGATTCTTGATCTACACACTGGGAACATGTAGAATTATAGACAGTGGATGTAACAACACCATATTAAACCTCTCCACAAGAAAAGCAAGTAAGATATATTGAAGCCAATGGTGAATGTGGTATGCTGGTATGGAAAGTGCGTCATTTTAGTTTTGCAGTCTCTGCAATACCTGCCAGCTATACTGAATTATTTTTTATATCGAACACCGTAGACCGCGTGAATTGAAACACCTTACACTACAAAAACACGTTAATACTAGTCCCAAATACTCTTAGCGGATTTCTGAGAACATTCGTGAACAGAAAAGACTTCTGTGACAGCTACCGCAAACACAACCATTGTTGTAAACCGGGGAGGTGAAGGAGAGTTGCGAAAGAGCGATTCTCAGAGCAACTAGGAACAAACACACCACTGTCAAACTGAAATGGAATTTTCAACTCTTCAAACCGGTTCTACACACGCAACTACATATGCTATTTTTACTTTAAGTGTACTTAGTATAGAGAAGGTTATGTAATGCTGCAGTAAAATTTCTAGTTTTCTGGCACACATGGGTTCTTAGTTATGTAATGCCTAATTTTTACATGGCGAGACTCGGGCCATCACTCTGCCGTCTGACCCTGCAAATTTCACTACGCTGCTTTCACCATCTAGCAGAGAAGTACGGTATTATCCTGGGCGACGAAACAGGCAATTTGAATTTAGCTCAGAGGCTTCTTTTAGGGTTGAGGATCTTTTACATGCCGTAAATCTACTACATGGGACAGCCGGCTTTACTTCTCCGAAGGAAAGCGAACAAGAATTTTTTCGCTCACGGCATCGGTCGGGTTTGAACCCGGGCTACAACTGCCTGGTACGCTAATCATTATACTACCGAATTAATAATAATAATAATAATAATAATAATAATAATAATAATAATAATAATAATAATAATAATAATAATAATAATAATAATGTCTTTATTTCTGGCGAGGCTCAGGCCGTAAGGCCTGCTCTTCCACCTAACCAGTTAAATATTTACATTTACATAATTACAATTGCGGCATTCGGGCGGAAATAGTGATAACTGACATTTTACGTTACTTTTATTTATTTATTTATTTATTTATTTATTTATTTATTTATTTACGTCAAAAAACAGTTAAAAACTGCGTATGACGGGCTATGGGGAAAAGTGAATTGTGTGCACATTTTCAAAATTCTGTGATCCCTACACTAAATCATATACTACTTAAGTTTTGAATTTTGAAAGGGGAAAAAAAACTCCCATGTAATAAAATCGATTTTCAAGGATAAATAAGCAATAAATTTTGAATTTTGAAAGGGAGAAAAAAAAACAAAAAAACTCCCATGTAATAAAATCGATTTTCAAGGATAAATAAGCAATAAATTTTGAATTTTGAAAGGGAGAAAAAAAAACAAAAAAACTCCCATGTAATAAAATCTATTTTCAAACATAAATAAGCAATAAATTTGGGCTCTTATTACTTCCTGCCGCGACAACGAGGAAACGATAATTTGAATAATTGTATTTCCCACTGAATTCTAGAAGACATGCACAGAAAATGAAGTTACATTTATGTCCAGAAGCAAAACAAGGGGCCATCTCAGCATTTGCTCAATGGATCAGGGAAACTGGACGAAAAACCTGATCGAGATGGGGGTCATTGACCCGGAAGCTGTGTTACAATAGTTGTTACGGGTTGTTTATACTCATTTATACAGTCCAAATGGTAATTAATGCATTATGTATCATTGTTAAAATTAATGTTACTTTTCTTGTGATGCTCAGTATAGTCTCTAATTGTATAGAAACAGTTATGCAGCAGAAACGATTTCACTTGTGATTTAAGCTTTTCTATTGAATTTAATCGTTTAATGTCATCTGGCAAAGTGTTGTAAAATAATGTACATGTATTGTATGTGAATTTTTTGTAATGAGCTGTTGATACTGTCACCTGATGAATATGATTTCTACGTCGAGTGTTATAGTAATAGACTTCGGCATTTTCTGAGAATATATTCCCGCCCTTAAGCAAGTCATTTTTTACAAAAACCACTGATTCGTAAATAAAAGACACGGTAATGGTAGAATTCCTAGATTAATGAAGAGAGGCTTACATGAATCACGTGGGTGGGATTTGGTTATTATTCGTACAATTCGTTTTTGTAATATAAAAGTCTGGGAGCTATAAGATGTATTTCCCCAGAATATTATGCCATATCTCAGGCGGGAATGAACATTCGCGAAGTATACACAACGAGCAGTATGACGGCTGACTGAATTTGCAAGAATTCTGAACGCGTAGCATAATGAACTTAATTTTGTGTTCAATTCATTTAAATGGACGTTCCAAAAACTTACGAAATTGCAATGATCGTAGTAGCTAACGGTGATGTGCTACGCATAATTAATGAAACAAGGTGTGAATGTATTTTCATAGTCAATTTTCATGATTCTAAAGTTAACATATTATAAAAAAAATCCACGAATTCACCATTATACGACTATTGCGGAAACAACTACTTTTATAACATTGCATAACCATTACAAATTATGATAATTCAGACGACGTTCTTTTTTTCAGTTTATTAGCTTTCGTCGCGGTGCGTGTTCGACCCATCGGCCGGCGCGAGAGCGCCTCGCCGCGGAGAGGCCGCATCGATTGCTGCGCGCGGCCCCATGACTTCCCCACCCCGTCGCCATCGACGTCGTTCATCCAAGTTTTTCCCTCCGCGAGAGGGCGTCTCGAGCGACCTGCGACCCGCGGTGCCGCCTCGGCAAAAAGCGACGACCGGGCACGCCCCAGACGACAGCTCTCGCCGCCCACGCCCTGCCCCTGCCCCTTCGACACGCTTCACGCTCGCCCCCAGCATCGCCCCGTCACAGACCTAACGCTTGCCTGAGCCAACGCCCACGCCGTCGCCCACGCCGTCACCCACGCATCGCCCACGCATCGCCCACGCCATCGCCCACGCCATCGCCCACGCCATCGCCCACGCCATCGCCCACGCCATCGCCCACGCCATCGCCCACGCCATCGCCCACGCCATCGCCCACGCCATCGCCCACGCCATCGCCCACGCCATCGCCCACGCCATCGCCCACGCCATCGCCCACGCCGTCGCCCACGCCGTCGCCCACGCCGTCGCCCACGCCGTCGCCCACGCCGTCGCCCACGCCGTCGCCCACGCCGTCGCCCACGCCGTCGCCCACGCCGTCGCCCACGCCGTCGCCCACGCCGTCGCCCACGCCGTCGCCCACGCCGTCGCCCACGCCGTCGCCCAATGCCATCGCCCACGCCATCGCCCACGCCATCGCCCACGTCATCGCCCACGACATCGCCCACGCCATCGCCCACGCCATCGCCCACGCCATCGCCCACGCCATCGCCCACGCCATCGCCCACGCCATCGCCCACGCCATCGCCCACGCCATCGCCCACGCCATCGCCCACGCCATCGCCCACGCCATCGCCCACGCCATCGCCCACGCCGTCGCCCACGCCGTCGCCCACGCCGTCGCCCACGCCGTCGCCCACGCCGTCGCCCACGCCGTCGCCCACGCCGTCGCCCACGCCGTCGCCCACGCCGTCGCCCACGCCGTCGCCCACGCCGTCGCCCACGCCGTCGCCCACGCCGTCGCCCACGCCGTCGCCCACGCCGTCGCCCACGCCATCGCTCACGCCATCGCTCACGCCATCGCCCACGCCATCGCCCACGCCATCGCCCACGCCATCGCCCACGCCATCGCCCACGCCATCGCCCACGCCATCGCCCACGCCATCGCCCATGCCATCGCCCACGCCACGCCCACGCCATCGCCCACGCCATCGCCCACGCCATCGCCCACGCCATCGCCCACGACATCGCCCACGCCAGACACGCCATCGCCCACGCCATCGCCCACGCCATCGCCCATGCCATCGCCCACGCCATCGCCCACGCCATCGCCCACGCCATCGCCCACGCCATCGCCCACGACATCGCCCACGACATCGCCCACGACATCGCCCACGCCAGACACGCCATCGCCCACGCCATCGCCCACGCCATCGCCCACGACATCGCCCACGACATCGCCCACGACATCGCCCACGACATCGCCCACGACATCGCCCACGACATCGCCCACGCCATCGCCCACGCCAGACACCTCACGCTTGTCACCGCCCCCGCCCCGCCGACACCACCACGTCTCAAGGTTGGCACCGCCACCGCCATTGCTCCTGCCCCGCCCCCGCTTTGTCTACACACCTCACGCTCGCACCTGTCGCCGCCACCTCCTCTGCTCCTACCAAGCCCTGGCCCCGGCAATTACCCGGCTGACACCCACCGCCACTGACACTACCTGCACCACCGCCTCCGCCTCCACGCCCTCACTCGCCCCTCACACTCTCCTCCGCGCCCAATCCTGTCGCCGCCACCTCATGCCTCACGTTCGCCACCACCACCGCCACCACCGCACCAGTCGTCGCCCTCGACCTCTCTAAACACCTCATGCTCACCCACTGCCGCCGTCGCAGCCTCCACCCCCACCCCCCTCACTTCACCCATAACCCCACTCCTGCCACCGCCACTGCCTTCGCCACCACCTCCGCCTCAACTCGCCTGACGCTTGCCCCCGCCGCAACCCTTTCCACCACCCCCGACCCCGCTATCGCCCCCGCTCCCTGCACTCTCCTTACTCTCTCCACTAAAGAGGGCGGCGACGCCTATATGAGCGCGAGGACACCGTGTTCTTTGGGATTCCAAACGGAGCTACCGAAGAACGTTGGGTAACGTAAAAACTTCTTTCAATTTACATTGAGGTGACCCGACGAGTGGCGATCAGACAGCTGCGATCAAGGTTGAAATTCTAGCCGATTGAAGCGGAATTTGAGGCGCGCAAGGGTGATTTTTCGTCAGTTCTTTTTTTCTTGGGGGGGGGGGGGTTCTGTCGTTTCCCTCGCCTCTCTTTCCACCATTGCGTCATCATTGTTCGTATTACAAATCCCCACAATCACATATCTATCACATATCACACACCACAATCATGTATTTGAGTTCCGGCAATAAAACGTAAGAACCCAAATATAGTGTAACGTAAATACAACGTAAATAGTGTACAGTGTTAAAGTTGCAACCGCTGTTGAAATGATGTCGTCGATGCATATATAGTGTAAATAATTTTTATATGAGTTCATGTGTAATGTTAAAAGTGTATGTTTTTGTAAGTGTATGTATTGCTTACCGTAAATAATGTTCGTTGTTAGATTAAGTTAGGATGTAAGACAAAGTAGATTTAGATTAGTTTGTAAGTATCTAGTTTGTAAGCTAGGCCATAAATTAGCCATGTAAATAGAATTTAAGAATAAATATTACAACGTATAGAGAATATACGTGTACAATATACATTCACCATCCTGTTCTGTTCTGGTCAGATTGCTAACCATTTATTCCCTGTGTACCAGGATATAAATTCCTGCCGATCTATATTAAATTTGTGGTAAAACAGCATGTTGGAAGAAAGCTTTTTCCGTTTCCTCTACCACTAATTCCATCACTGACCTGTCATAATGCATATCAAACACTCTTCACCTACTTAGTTTTGTAAAATTGGTTCGCTCGTGGCTCGTAGCGAGGTCGCCAGTCTTTCACCACTGAGGTCCGGGTTCGATTACCGTCCAATCTCATGTGAAATTTGTTTCAACAAAGCGAGTTTGACTGCTCCACAAGGGCTAGTCTAACTCCTGTGAAGTGTCCTAAACCCTACCTATCCTATTAGTACATAGTACCGCCGTCTTTACTTCTCCTCCGAAGGTGTACGAAGGATTGTTTCACCCTTAAAAATCCACGGTTTCGATCGGGTTTGAACCAGCGAACATGAGTATAACATCAGGATAACTAGGCTACCCGTCACACAATCGAAATGCATCAGGCCACAAGCCTACTGCGGTACTCTTACGTTGTCCCTGCTGCAGGATCGGTCGGCGCCATACCGCCCCCTGAGGACCCACGGCCCTTCCAGCCGTGAGAGACCATCGTACTTCGGAGGGTACCCTTCCCTTCCCCAGACGCCTCCGCTCGCTTCCCGCCGCCCTCCGCGACCCGACCGCCTGCGGCACGCAGGCGCGTGCTCCGCCGAAACAAAATCGAAGCGCCCGCGCGCATCGCGTTCCCAGTCGCGACACGTCGCCCGCAACGGCCCTCGGCCCCGGGCTTTCTCCGCCCAACACCCCGCCCCGCCCACATCCACCCACGCATTCGCCTCCGCCTCGATTTCGGTCCCACGTCCCCAAGCCCTACGTCGCCGCCGCGGTATTGCTCCATCCCGCCCGAAGTCCTCGTCCAGTCCTCGTCACCACCACTACAGTCGCTTGCGCGAAAGTCCACCCGCCCACGCCTCATCCACCTCCGCAACGAACCATCCCTACACTCGCCTCTGCGTCTCATTCGGTCCCTGACCCTTGTCTTCAACTTCTCTTCGTTTTCCCGCACTTACACTAACATGCACTACACTACCACACATTCCGGGAGACCGGTCGGGAGCTTGTCCCGGCTGGGGCTGTGCCCCGCTGGTGGGAGAGTCCTGGTTAGGAGGAAAGCCCACTAGCCGACGGTAGGTCGGCGCCGGATCTCGCCATCCAGCGGGGGAAGATCATCGCCATCTCCCGAGAAAAAAACATGCACTACACTCACGGGACTAATGACCTAAGCAGTCGACGCGCCCGGTACATGAAAAAATCAACCAATCAATCTTCATTTTCCACTTCTTCCCGTCTTTGTTCCCAATCTCCCCACCACACAGGTCCCGTTCCTGCCATCACTCTGGCCTCCTTCCCCACATTCGTCCCGCCCACGGTATCCACTCGCCCACATCCTCGTCTACTCCCCTTTCACGTCCACCTTTTGCCATCTCCTCACTCGCCTTGCGGCTTCCACCGTTCCCACCTCCCTTCCCGCTTTCGCCAACATTTCCACCGCCTCCCCTCCAATGTCCCTTTCCTCCACCGACCTCCCATCCCCCTAGCTCTACATCCGCCTCCGTTTCCTCCCCTTGCAGTCTCCGGGGACGCCCCCGCGCCGATCCCGAATATTAAAAGCAACGATCTGGATGGCGTAATTCCATTATTTCGAGCCTCGCGCGGTTCCCAGCGCGTGAAAGCGCTAGGCGCACGAGATGGCGACGATTCTGCAACAGTAGGGGCGCCCGGAATGCAAAGGAAGCATGTTTGTGTAAATACCGCAACTTTCGTAGTCCTCTTTCACAATGCGTTTTATTTCAAGAAGATACATACGCTCGTTTCACCACAAAGACTAAGTTTGTTTAATTTTTCTGATTTATGGCTCCTTAAGTAGCCTATTTTGAAAATAGTACGACAGTATTTAGAAGTATTGCCTTTCATATTTTACTACTTCTGTTTGTTTAACAATGACGTAATTTACTTCTTTTTGGATACAGTGGAAATATGCGGTAAACAGACGATGTTTATTCCGGGAAACCTCCCAGAATTTTCATTCTCGCAATAACTGCTTATGAATCGACTTATAAAAGAATATTGCAATATCAGCTTCTAAAAGAAGGTCTATAAAAAATAAGTAATTCTTCCAAGAATATTTTTCAGAATCATTTATATTAAAGATTATATTTTTCAGAATTATTTATTCACATAAAACCATCTTTATTCTAGATATTTAGAAGTTGTCATTACGCGTTTTAATTATTTTCTACAACAGGTATTTAATTGTGTAGACTATTGCGTACTCAATATTACGAAACAATAAAGAGAAGTACTATAAAACACCACATTCATTACTACAATTGTTGATGAAACTGTAAATGACCATAAAAGGTTTTTTGACACTGAAATTAATATACAATTTAATGTTTATGCATTAGCCAAGATATTAAAGTCCAGACAAAGAACATACTTGTGGTTACGAAACATGAATGACCGCGCATCATAATACACTGCAGCGTGTTTTTTGACGCAGTTACTAACCACACAGATTCTCCCAACTGTTCTCTAGAAACGAGTTTGACCCACACGAGGTCGCATGTTCCCGAGAAGTAAACTTTCGCTACCGCCACCAGCGATACTGAAAGTTGTGAGACATGTACACGATGTAAGGGAATGAATGCATGAATGATTATATCTCAAAAGCACAACACAAATGCTAGTTTGTCATTCCACGGACTAAATAAAAGTAACGAATACGTCATAAAGAAATGTTTATACACTGGTAGTGTAAATCAGCGTGATAGAATATACTCTCACGTAATTTTTAACTGCACAGTTTCATTTCGCGGATAAGACATGTCGGGGAGAGTTTGTCTCCTAACTGAGTACCTTTGCACATGCTCTCCATGTGATATTATTCCAGAAAACTATAATAAATAGGGAGTCCTAAAATTCCAAAAAGAATTATTTCAATCTGCCTAACTTTGGATTTATTATTCGTTCCTACATGTACTCTACATTCTTTAATGTATTTTACTTATAACATAATACTCTTCTTTTTAACTACCACACAGTTTATCGACCCTCGTATCACATCTTATGTATTTGAATGCGTATTTTGTGCAATTCGTTGTTTATAAGATTAAAAACTTTCCTTGATATTCCTGTAAAACTATTCCTGTTACTGATAACTGCAAATAATTTGTTTGCGTTCGCTTGTCATAAAGTAACGATTGTAAATTAAAGTATTGTATTAAACTCAAAGTTTTCTGAATAAAACTTTCTCGTACAGCAACAGACGCATTCAAGGACAGACACACAGGGACTCAAAATAAGGAACTGTCCGGGCTAATAAGGCACGTCTATTCACCTTACCTCACCTTACTGGGACAGTGCATCGCCGACACTTCTAGCAAAATGTGTGGGAGAAAACACTTGGAAACCGAGATCGGCGACCTCACTCAGCAGGGGACGAAACCTCCCACCTTTCTAATTCACATGCACGACTCTCACGTAGCTAATGACTAGGGAGCGGATTTTGATGACCTAAAACATGGCCCAAAATGATCAATTAAATGCTCTTAAAATGTTTCTAAAATGCCCTAAAACCAAAGAAAAATGATGTAAAAACAACTCATTCAGCCACCCACACACCCACCCATTCACTACTTCACCCACTCACTACCTCACCTACTCACTCACTACCACCCACTCACTCACTACCTCACCCACTCACTCACTACCTCACCCACTCACTCACTACCTCACCCACTCACTCACTACCTCACCCACCCACTCACCACCTCACCCACCCACCCACTAACTCACCCACCCACCCACTAACTCACCCACCCACCCACTAACTCACCCACCCACCCACTAACTCACCCACCCACCACTAACTCACCCACCCACCCACTCGCAACTCACCCACCCACCCACTAACTCACCCACCCACCCACTAACTCACCCACCCACCCACTAACTCACCCACTCACTCACCACCACCCACTCACTCACTACCTCACCCACTCACCACTACCTCACCCACTCACCACTCACCTCACCCACTACCTCACCACCTCACCCACTCACTCACTACCTCACCCACTCACTCACCACCTCACCCACTCACTCACTAATACTCCACCCACTCACCACCACCTCACCCACCTCACCACTACCTCACCCACTCACTCACTACCTCACCCACTCACTAACTCACCCACACACTAACTCACCCACACTAACTCACCCACCCAAATCTACCAACTCACCCACCCACCCACTAACTCACCCACCCACCCACTAACTCACCCACCACCCACTAACTCACCCACTCACTAACTCACCCGCTCACTAACTCACCCACTCACTAACTCACCCACTCACTAACTCACCCACTCACTAACTCACCCACTCACTAACTCACCCACTCACTAACTCACCCACTCACTAACTCACCCACTCACTAACTCACCCACCACTCAACTCACCCACTCACTAACTCACCCACTCACTAACTCACCCACTCATCAACTCACCCACTCACTAACTCACCCACTCACTAACTCACCCACCCACTAACTCACCCACTCACTAACTCACCCACCCACTAACTCACCCACTCACTAACTCACCCACCCACTAACTCACCCACCCACTAACTCACCCACCCACTAACTCACCCACCCACTAACTCACCCACTCACTAACTCGCCCACTAACTGACTCACTCACTCACTAGCCCGGCAACTTAGCCCCTCACCGACGCAGGAGGGGGTGCAACATGGCGGTGGCGGGCGCGGATGTCCTGCATGCTCCAGCAGCCCCGTGGCTGGGGGCACTGCGCGCAGATAAGGGGCTTTTACGGCGGATTTATCGCCCGCGGACGCTCGTTCGATTCTTATCGATTCATCGCCGGGTCGAGAGGCGGCGCGCGCGGCCACTTGGTGGTGTTGTGATAGCGCCACATCGATTCTCTCGCGGCCCGCGCAAGGACGGCTCGCCCCGGCCCCGGTCGACCAGCGCACCGGCCAGCCCCAACGCCCTTCACCCTTAAGGAGTCGCGTTTTCATTCCTTTGACTGATTAGCGTTTCCGGACGCGTCATTAGTAGAGACCGGGAAAATATGTACATAAATATGTATTGAAAACAGCAAGAATAATATGTAAAATCAGATACAATATGTTAATATGTAAAATCGGATACAATATGTAAATACGTAAAATCAGATAAAATATGTAAATTCGTAAAATCGTATACATTGTGTAAATATGTAAAATCGGATGCAATATGTAAATATGTAAAATCTGATACAATACGTAAATATGTAAAATCGGATACAATATGTAAATATGTAAAATCTGATACAATATGTAATTATGTAAAATCGGATACAACATGTAATATTAAAATACTCTAATTATAACACATTTACATAATACGAAATTACATTATAAAATGTTTTCTAAACAAATTTTAAAAATAATAGAAACCTTATAAAATTTATTTGGTGAGCACAAGTTGATACACACTTTGCACCATACAACTTTCCATCAGTAGTAAGAACTTCATGTATTGTAATCCAGGACAGTAGTTTAGCAGCCAGACCAAGGTGCATTTATGTAAGGTTACATGCATCTTGAGCTACACTAGACGCGATAGAAGCCATCCTACTGACTGGCGATATCTATGATCAGCAATCACTGCAATGTGCAACATTCTAGTTTCAGTGTTACAAGTCGGCGATCGTCGACGTTTCTCGGCGAAATTAAGGTTGAAGGTCTCGAAACGCGGCGACAATACTTTCACGCTTAGATTTCGCCCATATTGTTCGGAAAATGCTGATTTTTAAAATACTTCCTTTCATAACAAATATGTAAGAAATTTAAGAAAATCTATAGAATAAAAAAATATTTTAGGAAGATAGCAAAATATGTAAACTATGTAATATAGTGCCAAGTATGTAAATATATCTAACGAAAAAAATTGATATTGTCCTAGGAGAGCGACGATTTGCCGAGATTACAATTTTGAGAACCATAAGTAAAAGACAAAAAATATGTGATTACATAAAAATCCAGTTTCTAGTCATTAGCAGAATCAGCAGTGGTGTACTGTTCGTTTCTGTTGCGGGAGATGGCGATGATATTCCCCCGATGCATTACGACGCTCGGCGCCGATTAACATGTCGGCTTGTGGGGATTTCCCCAATTAGCTATCTACCCCCAGCGTGTCACCGCCCCGGCCGGGACAAGCTCTAATCTCCCAACTGATCTCCCAACATGTGTGGTAGTGTAGTGCACGTAAATGTAAAGGTACGTAAGTTAGGGGTGAGGATAGGACAATGAAGAAAAGGAAAGTACGTGCGCGGTCCGTGGCCCGTTTGTTAGGGTATGCCCCGGCATTCGCTTGGTGTTGATCGGATATACCACGTAAAGTCTAGCTGACCAGTGTGGTAGTGTAGTGCATGCAAGTGTGTATGTGTAAGTGAAGGGTGAAAAATAGGACAAGGACGAGGAATAAAAGATCGCCCGTGGTCCGTTGCCCGTTTTTGTTAGGTTACCGACCCCGCATTCATCCGGCGTTGATCGAAAAACATGCTTACAACAAACATTGGCAGTTACAAATGCCAACAAGAAAATATTTCGATTGAACACTTTTTTATTTAACTTATAGTAAACCAAATTTAATACGGAAATTAAAAGAAGCATAAGTTTTATTTAAACAGCACAGTATTTTCATTTTCAATCATGTAAAATTATAAAAAATGTCCAACATATTTTGCACTCGCTAATTTAAGGTCAAATATATTTGAGGTTACATCGAAAGAAGTATGCAAGGTAGGCCACACCGATAGGAAAGGCTGAAAAATATTTGAAAGTGTTCGGTAAATCCCCTAGTTGATCTAACTCTTGTAAGAGGCACAACCAAGAAGGTAGCCGAAAGACAATATAAGGGCTTTTACGAGTATTATTTTTCAACGTCAAGAGTTTCCTAGTACGCCCTGATTTTGACAAATTTTTATAGATATTTTTACCACGGTATTCATTATTGCGGTATTTGAATGCGTTTAATTTAAAATGACAGAATTAGAGAGGAAGTAAACATTTTCCTTCTTTCCTTGAGTGTAGGTCGTTTATCTTTGTCACTCAATGGAGTCGACCGCTGTCAAACGAAGAAGCTACTGAATGACCTTCTGACCTTGCGCGAACCTATACCTTGGTCACTCTTACAGCACAGGTTTGAGCAATTATTTTTATACCACCGAGTAGCCGTTCGATCGTGACCCTATAAAAACAGCGAAGTGAACTCGTAAGCACTTGCCATAATTGACATTATCTGAGAACGCAACAGTACCCAGAGTTGGCCACCTCTTGTTGCATTTCTTGCCAGCAAACGTTGGAAACCGAATAGACTGTCTCTCAAAAGAAACGAAATCATTCCATTAAAAAGGGACGAGAAATAGATATAAACAATTAGGTCAATTCTTCATATGTAACTTTAATTAGAAATTTCGAATTAATTAGCTATTTTTCCCATTGTCTCATTGTATTTACTTATATCATGGTAGACTATCCCAATTATTTTTTTATTAACTATACTAACTTCAAAAGCATTATTAAAAAGAATTGAATCTGAAATTTCTAATGTTTCGATGGTTAGTTATTTTGAAAATAAAATTACCTAAATATGTATTTGTGACTAAGTATGTATTTGGATTTGACTTCACCTATTAACAACTATATCTTTTAAGATCCTCGACGACTGTGGGTTTTTCTTAAACCATTGTGAATAATGTCGTTTCGAACACAACAGATAGCATTGGTAATGTTTCTTAACACCTTAAGATCCAAACAGAAGCAATGAAATTTTTGTAAATAAAATTCTAAGCTCCCGACCGGACGCCTGGCAGGTATCTATAGTGATAGTATGGAGTAAGTAAGTGTGTTTGGATGTGAGGGAAACCTTGAGATCTCCCAGTCAGATACGCTGGAGTGGCAACAGTTATCCCCTGAGCCATTTCAGCCGATGTGAAAATGAATTGGTAGGCGGGATAGTGGTAGTGAAATGAGAGTCGAGACGTGGCCAGCGGGGGAACACGGAATAGTATTGCTTGGAAGCACCTTGATGATGTCGCGCGTTTCCTCCTGAATATAACCTCTTTACTCTATTGAGGTTGGACCACTGACTCAAAGCTGAGAGACACCAACTGTTCAATTCTGTCATATTGCTAAAGGAAGGATGTACTTCACATTTTATAGCATCTTCGTTTAATTTTCGAATGAAATACGGTCGCGTTGGAATGGATACTTCGAATGGTTATAGTTCATAACGTTGAAATTAATAATGAATGATTATTATTAGAAATTAGATTTTAATGACAATTACATCAAACATAATGTGATGGTTCTGAATATTTACTTACTAACAAAATAAGGAACTGACTACACATTTCTTTTGGCGAAATGTTGTCTTTTATTAGTGCTGTATTAGCTGTATTTGGATCAATTGAGTAACATCATATTTAAAAAAGCAATTTACAGGAAATGCATAGTATGGGCAGTAATGCAATAATTATACAAGAATACCATTGAAATTAAGTGTTTCATAGAAAAATATTTTACGATCATAAAAAGAGCACACGCGCAAGATATAAACAAACTGAACAACCGAAACCGTTAATTAAAATTTCCTTTAACGTCATAAAAATGGGAGTATTAACTTCTGTTATGTCGATCAATGAATTGAAGGTACACGTGCAGGTAATATTGTATCATGTTCGAAGAAGTATTTCAAATCTACGAAATAATTAAGAAGGAATAAACAACATCTCCCCTGACCCCTACAACCATTAAAGAGAATGACCTACAAAAGTTTGAATTATGGATGTGAAATAAAGTGCCAATGTTTACCGAATCGATTCTTGCACAACCCAAGGACTTGCGGCGCCAACAAGCACAGAAATATCAAAGGATATCTAATGATGCTTTTTTTGTTTATTACAATCGATAACACAGAATAACCAGTAAAAACCGAAGTAGTTCAATACATATTTATTTGCAATGTTACAAGTAACAAGCAAAACCACTGAGATATTCTTTAACGAAATGCATTTTATTCGAAAATTGAAAGAAACGAATGTGAACGAAATCTCAAAATTAGTTGTCCATTTTGATTTCGTTTTCGCAAGAGATGTAATAATAAGAAACAATTTGTTGATTAAAATTTAAGTTTAGTTTAGTTGAATTTTTTACCAGAACACAAACTCATTTCCATTTCTGAAGTGTGAAACAAAAGCCTGTTCTCACATCCTGATAAATAAGTTTAAACGTAACTAGCGGAACTTCACCCTATTCGTAGATAATCAGATAGAAATCCACCCCATCGTGTCACACATGTCAACACAACGCAGACACGCACCCCAGAAGCAATCTATTACAACCCGGAAATTCAACAGCTCGCCTTTGGTTGGCGAGGCAGCTCGAGAGTTGCGATATCCATGTAATCGTTCGTTCGCTCCGAAACACCTCTATGAAAGCGAGACACAAGCGCTGGCGGCCCGTGGCACAAAGAAGCGTCGAAGTGGGAGGAAGGGGTAGGGGGAGAGGTAGGGGGAGGGGAAGGGGAGGGGGCTGTGGCTCGGGCGACACACCATTTAGCGGCACGACGTTACCTCATGGCGCCGATGGCAGGCGTCGTGATGGAAGGAAGGGCGATGGTGACGAAGGATGCAATTTGTTGACGGCAGCTGCGGAGGCCACGATGGGATGGAATAGGAAGATAAAGTAGCTCGACACCGATCTTCGGTAGGGGAGGATTACAGTACGAGGATGATGGTGAGGGAGACGGAGGTCGTGCTCATTTTTATGGTTTTCTTCGCGTAATTTTTACTGTTGTTGGGGATGGATTGTTGCATTTGTTGTGGACGGTGATGGTGGCGGATTGCTGCTAGTGGTGGGGGCTTGTCGATGGTAGTTGGCTTGTTGATGGTGGTGGCTTGTCGATGGCGGTGGCTTGTCGATGGCGGTGGCTTGTCGATGGCGGTGGCTTGTCGATGGCGGTGGCTTGTCGATGGCGGTGGCTCGTCGATGGCGGTGGCTCGTCGATGGCGGTGGCTTGTCGATGGCGGTGGCTTGTCGATAGCGGGGGCTTGTCGATGGCGGTGGCTTGTCGAAGGCGGTGGCTTGATGATGGCGGTGGCTTGATGATGGCGGTGGTTTGTCGATGGCGGTGGCTTGTCGAAGGCGGTGGCTTGTTGATGGTGGTGGCTTGTCGATGGCGGTGGCATGTTGATGGCGGTGGCTTGTCGATGGCGGTGGCTTGTTGATGGTGGTGGCTTGTTGATGGTGGTGGCTTGTTAATGATGGTGTGAATAGTTATTGGGGATGATCAATTGTTATTGATGGGGGTGAATTTTTATTTGTGGTGGATTGTTGGTGGTGATACATTTTGTTTCAGCAGTTTGTTATTGCGTTGTTGTTTCAGCAGTTTGTTATTGCGTTGTTGTTTCAGCACTTTGTTATTGCGTTGTTGTTTCAACAGTTTGTTGTTGCGTTATTGTTTCAACTTCGTTGTTGGCGGATTGTTGCATTATTGTTTATGTTGGATTGTTGCTCTCGTTGGTAGTTGTTCTTGTTGTTGTTCTTGTTATTGCTGGTTGTGGTGGTGGTGGTGGGGGTGGGGGTGGGGGTGGGGGTGGGGGTGGTGGTGGTGGGGGTGGTGCTTGTTGCTTGAGGTAGTGGTGACGGCGGCGGCGGGGGATGAGGAGGGAGGAGAGGACGAGTAGGAGGGGGAAGGGGTGGAGGAGAGGGGGGAACGAAGAGGAAGAGAAGATATCAATGTTCGCTGTGGTGAATCGTCCGTAATGGCGTGTCGGTGCCGGTACTCGAAAGCATTGGCGGCGGCAGCGCTGGCGACGCAGCAGCAAGGGCGGTGTTCGCGGGGCGGTGGCATGTCGAAATCCGCTTCAGAAAGCGGATCGATAGCGCCCTACTACCACTCAACCTCGCCCGCCCTGCCCTTCTGCGGGCGACGCGTAGACCTCCGCCCATTCCGTCCCCCGCAGGCCCCTTCGCCTGTCATCCCCTTCCACGTCCCACAACCCCACACATCCAACGGTTCTCTCCTCACAGCCTTTGCAGAGCTCACAACCTATTTGTTCATCATTCGTTCCGGATGTCTCTTTTACTTTTGCCCGTTGACAGGCCTCTAATTCTTATTGCCGTTGTGTTTTTATGTGGCGAGTAGAGTTGTTCAGCATGTTAGGACTGACAGCAACGTCTGTTTCATTCAATTCCATTCCATATCCAAGCATTAACATTTCTTTCAAGTGCTGAAGTCTCCGGCCTTGGGATTCTTTTTGTTGTTTCTTCACTCATGTTGTCAATTAAATTTTATAAAGAAAAAATATTGTACGTTACGTAAACATCATTTCAACCAAAAATCATGACATGTTTTAGTGAATTAATTACATTTAAAAAATAATTAGTTAACAATATAATTAATCGCTAATTAAATGCTGATTCATTGCAAAAAAGGAGAGATTAAGCTAGACATCTGGTCATTTTAAGAAACATTGCAGTTTAGATTTCGTTTTGCAACATAAAAATTTTGTATTCATTTATTCATATGCTGTTCAGCTTCCTTACCCGCTTCAAATAATTTTTATATTGATAACAACGATAAAAGATTGATCGAACAAGATGAAGAACAAAGAAGGATATCGTAGACTCTTTGAACATTCAAATGTTAAATAAATAAACAATACAACTACACTAATTTATTTTCTAAGTCACTGATGTGAAAACTATGCATTAAAAATATGTAGTATTTGTGTTATATTACGTACGTTTAGCGGCACCGTGACAAAACGGCACTGTCCTTCGGATCAAAATTCTAAATCCTGCCGTTCACCCCGTCCTCTCCTCAATCTTATTCATCCTCCCCCGTCGTCCCTCGCTGTGAGAGGCCCCGCTTGAAAGGAGGGGTGGTCTGAGGGAGGGGCGCTGTCGACGGAGCGGCGGCGGTAATAGTTTTAAAGAGGGACGCCGCGAGACAAGTCTCGAATCGCTGGGGATCGATACTCGCGCCGGCTCGGCGCCCGCGGCACGGCACAGCGTGGTGCGGCGGCGGCGGTACGCGGTGCGCGCCACCGCCACGGCCGCAACCACCACCAATATCAACACCACCAACCAACACCACCACCGCCACTGTCACCGTCACTTCCTCCGTCACTTCCTCCGTCACTTCCTCCGTCACTTCCTCCGTCACTTCCTCCGTCACTTCCTCCGTCACTTCCTCCGTCACTTCCTCCGTCACTTCCTCCGTCACTTCCTCCGTCACTACCTCCGTCACTACCTCCGTCACTACCTCCGTCACTACCTCCGTCACTACCTCCGTCACTACCTCCGTCACTACCTCCGTCACTACCTCCGTCACTTCCTCCGTCACTACCTCCGTCACTACCTCCGTCACTATCTCCCTCACCGCCTGAAACTATTGTCTAAAACCATCACCTAAAGCCATCGCCTAAAGCCATCGCTTGAAGGCATCGGCTGAAACCATCACCACTCACTATCGCTTGTCACCAACGTCTATTAACCACCGCCATCACCACCACTATAACCATCTTAATCACAACCACCACCGCCATCACCACCACTATAACCATCTTAATCACAACCACCACCAATATAACCGTTACCGCCCCCGCCACTACCAACGCAAACGCAGTCGCCATCACTATCACCCCCAATACCATAGTTTAATCCCGCCCCTGCCGACAAGGCGCCTCCGGGGACGCCGTGTAGCGCAGCCCTCGAGGCCGCGGCCGCCCGCCGAGACGCCCACGCCCACGCCCAATCAGCGCCGTCCGCTGGGCCCCGGCCACCGACCCTTCCTCTTGCCACTGATCTAGGAAGGTTCATTGACTGATTGTTAGTGATTCCGGGCGCGTCAACTACTCAGATCATTAGTCCCGGAAGTAAGTGCATGCTTTTCATTGGTAGGTGGGGGTGATCTTCCCCCGATGGATGGCGAGATCCGACGCGGACCTACCGTCGGCCAACGAGGTTTTCCTCTACCAGGCATCTCCCACCAGCGGAGCACCGCCCCAGCCGGGACAAGCTCTAAGCTCCCGACCGGTCTCCCGGAATATGTAGTAGTGTGGTGCATGTTAGTGTAAGTGTGCGGACAAGGAAGAGGAAGGAAAGATCGCCCGTTTGTAAGGGTATTACTCCGGCATTCGCCTGGTGTTGATCGGAGAAGCCACGGAATACTACCTTTCAGAGCAGCAGGCCGCTACGACAGCGACTGAATTCGAATTCCTAGCCGAAAAGCTAGTGTCGAAAATCTTGCCGCCGTCGGGACTCGAACCTAGCACCTCCCAGTCAGAGGCTCTGCAGTGATATCAGAGTTGATGCACTGAGCTCCCGATATCTAAAAAGGCGTGTAGTACTTAAAGCAACTCGAACATTAGCGTTTCCAACAAGAATATTTCTGTAAACGCGGAATAAAATACCGTAAACCTGTCGCATCCAGTTATTGAAGTCTAACGTTTCTTTATATCTTTTAAAGAGAGAAGCCTCGTCATTTCATTTCATTGGAGACCACAGAACAAAAACTATCAGAAATGTTTGATAAGTTTTAAATATTTCGAACATAAGTGAGTTATTGTAAAGGGTACTTGTTTTCTCAGATCTGAGGAAGGCTCTATAAAATGAATCACCCTCATCATACAAGAATATATATGTATGCTCTTTTAAATTCCAGAAAAAAAAATGATTACAAAAATCATCAAAAAATCTGCCTTACAGATATAATTGTTATAAAATATAACATTTGTATCTATAAGGCTTTTAAAGTAACGTTATTTGGGAAGCTAAAATAAATTTCAGAAATACTGTTTTCTACATTTAAATTTTGTAAAAACTCCACATTTGCGGTTAAAAAAGAAAATCAATAATTTAAAAAAACCAACATTTTGGTTATTAGAGAGTTTCTTATTTTTTCCAAAAGCACTTTATTTGTTATAAGTCAGTTTATAATACATTGGTTTGGGGGATTTATTACAAATTCTAACCAAAGCCTGTTTTAACCAAAATATATACTCCGTGTTTTTCCTTTATTTTGTTCATCGACCTATTAATACAATTTAAATGTTCCCAGAAGATGGCAAACCTGTATTTCATGGAATGAATACGATCAGATGCTCATGACCACCCCAAGTCTTGTGTGTTTCAGAAACGCTCCAATGCTTTCTGGCCCATGAACATTTATTCTTTCGGCGTGCGCACATACTTGTTTGTTTGCGCTAGATATCGCTACCGCTCGAAATACATAAATGAACGAGCACGTCTGTCCAGTTGCTTTAAATACATCATTCGTGCTGTTAATTGATGCTTTGTTCACCAGTTGCGTTGGTAATCGTAACAGGCTACACATTATGAAGAAAGCCGTAAACCTCACAAACCAAATAAGTGCCTAAAATAACTTCGACAGTCAATAACTCATTCTATTCTTCCACCTTCCAATCACTCTTAAGTTAGTTCAAATAGTAATTAGTACTACAGAGAGGTGTACAATCTAGGAAACTAACGCGATATGTACGAGTAACATCGATTGCCCGATGTGCCCGTTTCTAGATACTCAACCTTTTGTACGTAAACCATAAAACATTTGTATAACGTTTCCTCAAGTACGTGAATTGTACGCAAATTTGAAAAGCAAATAAATTATCACCTGCAACCGCTACTGAACATATGTATTAAACAGTTCATATTTACATTCGGTCATAATTTTATGCTCGCCCGTTGTCCTTTACCTGTTTTGAGAAGGAATAGCTCAAGAGACAGCTTACATGTTAATCTATGGCAAACTGATAGTGAAATTCTCAAAGAAATGGTGAAAGTAACTAGTGCAAACAATTTTCTTTAAAAAGTAAAATATTAGTCCCCAATTCATCAGTTTTGATAACTGGTCTGGAGATACCGGACCGAATTTCCTGATCCAACAGATATTGTAGAAATCAAGGCCCGTGGAGTTGAATTTATTTAAGAAGTAGGACTGTATGCCCGAGTACGAATTTTGATAAAATCTACCCGGAGTTCCGAAATTATATTTTTTCCTAGAGCTTTTCCAGCTGACAGGTGGTAACCATCTACATCCCGATGGGATGCATATTCGATCATACACTAGACACCAACACACTTGCGGGCTCCTCTAATTAGGACTCGGCAGAACAGGAGGCCCTCCACGACAACACATACATGAGAGACAATGGACATACAACCATGCCCAAGGCGGGACTCATCACAAGACCCTTCGGACCGAAGGGCTCAGTCGGTACACGTTCTTGGCCACCTCGGCATTCATAATATTATGTTTTTGTTTCTGATTGAAAATCTGGCATATTTGTCTAGTACGAGTAAGAAGCTTTGTATCAGACATACACATGCTGGTATGGTCGACACCCACGTAGTTATAATATTCAAAAATACTTTTCTGAAAATATTATTCTTTGTTTTTTTAAAACGATATAGTATGCATGTATTTGGCGTTATTGGGTCGGTAGTCCGACTTCCCCGGCCAGTTAGCGGTGTCTTCCATGCCTGGACCTAGTTAAATTCCCATGCTTGGGGGTAAGAGCAATATGAGGCAAACATGACGTATTCTCTTCACTGTAACTAGCAACATCCGCCTGCTTGAGCCTTTCGTCACACAACTACAGAAACTGGGACGATTTTAAACGAAAGCTACAACTATATTTCTTCCTCAACCTGTAATCGAACCCGGAGCCACAGCACGGGAAGCTAGTACGTTACCCATGAGCCATCCCAGAGGCAGAACGATATAGTAAATGAAGCAAATAAATAGCATTATTTTTTACATTAATAATTCCTAATACCATCCGTGCATGAAATAAGGTAAACTATTGAGTAAAAGATGTGGAGGCCAATCTAACCCCACACAGAGTCCACGTATGCAATGGAGAAACAAAGAGGGAGGTTTAACGGCGGCGGCGAAAGCGGCGAGCGCGAGGTCTCGATTCAGCAGCGATCGATAGTCGCCACCGCCGCCGCGACGCCCAGGGAACGCTCCCTCCGCCGCCGCCACGGCGTTTCGCCGCGCCAGCGGTTTCGATTCCGCGTAGGCGATTTCGATTTTGCGGATGAGCGGTTTTCGGGATCCACGAATATTTGACGTCGAATTTGCAAATATTTCATTTTGATGGAGCCCGTGCCGAGGTCGCCGGTTTCGATTTCCGTCGCCACCACTCGCGACGTGGCGACGCCTGCGACGTCATTAGTAGAGACCGCAAAATATGTAGAATCAAACGTACAAACATGCACTACATATGTAATGAAAAGAAAGATAATGTAATAAGTAGGGGGCGGATTTTAATGGGCTGAAACGTCGCCAAAAATGATCAATAAAATGCTCTTAAAATGCTTTAAAAATGCCTTAAAACAAAATAAAATTGAAGAAAAAATATCTTATCAAAATCAGTTCGAATGAACATCTTAATCTGTTGGATACTTTACTGATGTAATCGAGGTTTCTTCCATCCGTTCTAGTGAACTCAGCTTGCAAATTTGCATTTGAACTGTTCTTTATGAGGTAATCTCTGTCTAGTTACACCGAAATCGGCCGAACTGGGAATGGGGTTAATGGACGTCACAAGAATTACATACTCACAAAAGCTGTCAAAACAATTTCTGAGCAAACGAATAGAATAGACTACCGAGTAATTGTGTGAAGAACATTTGTTGCATCTCGTAAATATTATTTGTAGCAAGTACCTTTAAAAATGACATTAAATCGATGAAATCAGCAAAACGTGCATTAAAAATTACAGAAAAAGGTAACAATAACTTATTAGTCGAAACCGACAAAAATGCAAAATAATGATCTAACAAAATGGGTCATTTCCTTTTTTCAAAACAAAATGAATTTCTATACTAAACAACATTGTTCTAGAGTGGAAAGAAAAAATATGAAATATGATTAAAATCTACTCCCTAGTAATAAATATGTGAAATTGAATATAATATGTAATATTAAAATACACTATTAAAAAAATATCTAGTTCGAAATTACATTTATCAAACATTTTATGAACAAATTTAAAAGAAAAACTACAAACGTTTTAAAAATGATTTGGTGGGGAAAAGTTGATGCCCATTTTGCACCATACAAATTTCCCGCCAGTAATAAATATCTTCATTTATTGCTAACCACAGAAGTTGTTTAGCAGCCAGACGTGATGCAATAGAAGCATCGTACAAACTGACGATATCAACGACCAGCAAACAATCACTGCAGCGTGCAATATTCTCATCACAGTGTTACATGTCGGTGATCGCCAAAGTTTCTCGGAAATTAAGGTTAAATATCATGAAACCCGGCATTGGTGATACTTTTCATTTCAGAACTAAAGGTGTGATACTTCTCATTTCACATCTAAGTGATCTCAGTCGTAAACATGCACTGAGATAACTGAAGCAGGCTGAAGCAACTGAAGTAAGAACATCCAATCGTCTTAACATAGCGCATCTCTATTCGATAGTACTCAGTAATAATGGAGGGAAAAATTCTGAATTTTTTGTGAAAATACTTATTTTCATATATGCCACCCAACCCCACTTCCCAACCAACCTCCACTCCCATTCAAGCCCCGCTCCCGTCAAACCCCGTCCCATCTAACCCTCCTTCTCTCCAAACCTACCTGCCTTCCAAACCCCGCTCTCATCCAACCCTGATTGCGTTCAATACATCTCCAGTCCAATCCCCGCTCCAGTCTAACACTCACTCCTGTCCAACCTGCTACCATCCGGCGCCGCTTACATCGAATTCCGCTTCCGTTCAACTTCCGTTCCCATCCAGCCCATCACCAGTCTAACTCCGCTCCGAAACACGCCCCGAACTTACACCGCTTCCACCATTATCCGCGCCACTCCGAAATTATACAGTCCCACTTGGCTCCAGAAAGGCCCCCCCAGACTGTCCATTCCCTCCCACATGTGCCCCACTTCTCTCCGATGCTGCCCCATCCCCTTTCCGACAAAATTCCACCCTTATTTTTTCACACATTCTCTGGCCCTTCTCACACATCATGAGGGACGTCTCGTAACACATCACACTCCCTTCCAATCACACCCTCCCTTCCCTTGCCACGTACCCACCTCCGGCCGTACTCCCTGTTCGGCCCCGCCCTCTGCGCTCCCCGTCTCGCCTCGCCCCGCCCCCGACCCCGCCCCCGCCCCGCCTTCCCCTCACCCCGCCTTCCCTCGCCCTGCCCTTTTCCCGCCTCGCCCCCTTTCCCCGCCCCTCCCTTCACCGCCCCGCCCTTCACCACCCCGCCCTAACCCCGCCCTGCCCTTTCCAGGCCCCGCCCTACCTTTCCCCCGCCCCACCATTCCCCCCGCCCCACCTTTCCCCCCGCCCTTTCCCCCGCACCACCTTTCCCCCTTACCACCTTTCCCCGCACCACCTCTCCCCACCGCACACCACCTTTCCCCGCACCACCTTTCCCCCGCACCACCTTTCCCCGCACCGCCTTTCCCCCCCCGCACCACCTTTCCCCCACACCCACCTTTCCCCCGCACCACCTTTCTCCCGCACCACCTTTCCCCGCACCACCTTTTCCCCGCTCCACCTTTTCCCCGCACCACCTTTTCCCCGCCCCACCTTTCCCCCGCCCCGCCCCGCCCCGCCCCCCGGCGCCGTCGAGGCACAGCGGCGCCGGCGCTTTATCTTCTTTTTAATTAACCCGGCAATTACCGCTGCGGCCCTCATCTTGGGAGTTACCGCCGTCGGGGCCCTATCGCGGCGCGCGCCGCCTATTATGTGCGGCGCTGGCGGCGGAGGGGGCGGGGCGGGGCGGGGCGGGCCTGGGGAGAAATTCTATAAGCGAAGATCGGCTGCGCGCGAACGGGACCCTAACAACGTTGGCCTCGCACGTCGGGTATGCTGCGTCCGATAGAAGCCTGAGCAAACTGCCGGCAGCCGGTGAGGGGCGTGAGTTCTCTTCGAGCTGCTGGATAGGCTAACACAACTTCAAGTTGGGGAAGTGCTATTACGCGTTTTGAAGCAAACTAACAAGGAAACGGAAAAGACAATCGTCAAGGGAAAGCAAACAACAGGTAAAGTAAATAAGGAAGTAATAAATCTCCAATTATACGAAGAAGATAATGAGTAAGTTAGTGAATGAGAATAAAAAAGCAATAAATATGAAGAGGAAACAAATTAAGAAAAGTAGATTGGGTGATATTGTAGCTTCTAATCATGCAAATGTGATTCAAAATTAATTAAATTATTTTCATTAATGTGTTGGAACACAAAACATGAGTTCATAAACACATACAAGTAAGCCTTTGTTCCGAAACGTCGTTCCAGAAATACGTACGAATTCACCATATCAGGAATCTCCTAAACACAACAAAAGCTTTCTTGGAATTTCCAGAGCCTAATAAATCGCGCTTACTTCTTTGAATAAATCCATGCTATATTGGAATCGTCATCTACAGTTGTAAAGCAAAGCTTCCAAACCAACAGCTTCCACATCTACTCTTCTCGTCTTGGAAAGTTCGGAAATGTGGTTCTTCCGTAACCTATAATGTATCTTTTAAAAAATCCTCCTCCCAGAACCTCCATGTCCAAACATCCCAGTTCAATTTTTTGACACGTAGTGCCATTTTTTTCACATGTAGTTCTTAGGAAAAACACCTTTCTTCTCCTGCCATTCCCTATTATTTACTTCAATTATTGTGATCCATAGTGTGTCGAATGGTGCATTATAACCGCCTCGTTTCGAAAAGCTACAAAATTTCGTTCCTCTGATCCCTAAAAAAATTAACGCATCAGTAGATATACACCCAGGATTGTGGGGGGAGGGGAACAGGTACGAGTATAGTGTCCAACCGACTTGATGTTTGTCGCAAAGCAACTTGTAAAGTACTTGAATATAAAGCTTAATTTACTCTAAACATTATATGTATATTTAGAAAATGAATGAAAGCTAATTTTTTTTTCGTATGTATCACTTGCTTCTGAAGGGGGGACAGTAAAGCCCTATGAGTCCCCTCCCCTTGGGTGAACTATTGTTCATCATGCACTCCACCCTCCCCCCAAAAAATCCATATATCACACACATTTAACACATGTTTCTCCAGGAACCTCAACCCGTCATCACCTAATCGTCACCTAAATCACCATCCCCGACAGTCAGCCGACCGCTGTCTATCTCTAGCATCCCCGTGAGCCGAACGGTACTTTCTAACATTCCCGTTTAGGAAAGTTACAAATTTTCGTTCCACTGATCCCCACAAATTAAAATTATCAGTAGATATGCACCCCGGATTCCAGGGGGGGACAGGTATACTGTCCAACCGACTTGATGTTTGTCGAAAAGTTACTTGTAAATAATGTTTCACTTACTCCAAATATAAAATGTATATTTAGAAAATTAGTGAAAGCTATTTTTTTTCCTACGTATCACTTGATTTTGAAGGGGGGGACAGTAAAGCCCTACGAGTCCCCCTCTTGTTTGGTGAGCCATTGTTCATCGTGCATTTTCCCCCCACTCGCCCTCGCAAAAAATCCATGCATTACACATTTAACACATGTTTCTCCAGGAACGCCCCCCCCGTCACCTCCTAATCATCACCTACATCACCGACCCCGACAGTCAACCGACCGCTGCCTCGCTCTAGCATTCCCGTGAGCCCCCGCGAGCCGAATAGTACTCTCTAACATTCCCGTTTCGAAAAACTACAAAATTTCGTTCCACTGATTCCCAAAATTTTAAAGTATCAGTAAATATGCAAACAGGATTCCGGGTGGGGGGTACAGTACAGTGTCCAACTGACTTGGTGTTCGTCGCAAAGTTACTTGTAAATAATGTTTCATTTACTCTAAATATTAAATGTATATTTAGAAAATGAGTGAAATTAAAATTTTTCGTGTGTTTCGTTTTCTTCTGAAGTGGGGGGGGGGGTACATTAAAATCCTACGAGTCCCCTTCTCTTTGGTGAGCCATTGCTCATCATGCATTCTCTCCCCACTCGCCCCCAAAAAATTCCATGTATCACACATTTAACACCTGTTTCTCCAGAATCCACACCTCCCTCCGTCAGCTCCTAATCGTCACCTACATCACCGTCCCCGACAGTCAGCCAACCGCCGTCTCGCTCTAGCATCCCCGTCACGACCGCCTAGCGCGGGGCAGGGCGGCCACATCGGGAGGGCGGACGCGCCGAGCTGCGCGATTATACTCCGGTCACGTTCCGTTTTGTTTGCGCGGCGATATTTTTATAAATAATTATCGCGACCATCAGGTGCGTGCGTGCGTGTCGGCGGGTGATAAGGGGCCCAGCCCGCGGATGCCACTCTCGCCGGCTATTGATCGGCGGTGACGCGAAAGTACCGCAGGCGGAACGCCATCGCGCCTGCAGGCCATTTTTTTTCTTTTTTTTTCGTGCTTCGCAACGACAGGACTTTGTGTAATGTCGCTGATTAACTGACAATAAACTCCCTTGGAAATTATTCCCTCGTTAGCGTGTGTGATTCGTCGAGAGGAAGGTTTTTTTTTTATAAAATAGCCAAAGCTGGAGTGAGTTATTTCATTTGATGGTTCTTCGTTTCTTGATGTGGATGTTGTGTATTTCAAACACGAACATTGAATCGTACTTTCTATTTTGGTTGTTCAGCAGTTTCCACCAAAAGCGTTGAAAGATATTCGTAAAATAAAGATAATACGTTTAGGCTATAATAAGAAATGAACATCTGTGAGCGACGTGAATCTTTCCAGTTTTTTGTTTCAATGACTTTGGAAAAAGTAGCTTAAAGTACAACGCAAGTCCCATGTCGGAATATTGGAGAAGAAAGTTGTGGAAAATGATCATTATGGGTTAATCGCAATTGGTAACATGTACTTCATTCAGCCAAGATTATCAATGATGGATTGCCTTCTCATCACACATCATTCATAACATTTATTGCTAAATTATTATTTTATATCGTAATACACGTATATATCTTTTTAGTTAAGCTTTTTTTTCTAAATGGTGAAATAAAAAATTGGAACTCAAGTATGGGGTAGATAAAACAAAACTGAGAATGTGTAAGAGGCAATCATTGCTTTCAATTACGGATATCGAAAACACCTGAAATATTTTTCCGGAAATCACAGTTTCCTGGCGGTCATAGGATACTTATTCTTACAGTACACTTTGTAGCGTACCACACATACCACATTTTACTTAGGCTTTATTCTAAGTGCTTCTTCTTCTTCTTCTTCCTTTCACGGTTTAGGCCAGAAGACCTGTTCGGGCTTCACTCCATTGTTACCTTGGTCAACCAGGATATCTTTTTGCAGCTGGTTGATAATGGTAGGCCGCTTTTGTGAGCCTACTTTTCTTCTTTATTTCGTCTAATATGGAGAAAATGTTGAGGTCTTTTCTAATGTTTTCGTTCCTGAACTGGTCAAGAACCCTACAGCCTCTTACTGCTCTTAGAAATCTCATCTCGGATGCTTTTATATTACTACTTTTCTTTCTCGTCAATACGCTTCCGTACAGTAAAACTAGCACTACCATTACTTTGTTATTTAAGGTCGCATCAACATCTTAGGTCATTAGCGACCACTATTGGTGTTAACGTTATGGTAACTACGAAGATGAAACGAAATGGTGGTGATAAGGGGTGAAAGGACGAACATGAATACAACCATGCCCGAGGCGGGACTCAAACCCGCGACCCTTCGGTCCCAGATCACTACGACACTACTGCCTTAGCGATCTCGGCCACCGGGCCGACTTTGTACGTCTTTGGTTGCGTCTTTATTTAACATTATTTTTTATTTGAGAATTGTGAGTTCTCAAATAAAAAATATAACCGCATACAGGAAAAAATAAAAATAGAGAATGTGAACCAGTGGCAATCATTGTGTTCAATGACAGGCATCCAAAACACCCCAAATATTTTCCGGAAGTGCCAGTTCCCCGCCGGGGTGCTTAGAGGGGTGGGGTGGGGTGGGCTGCGAGGAGCGTGGGACGCGCGCAGGTGGGCGCATTGTGTTGCCCACGGGCACGGGGCGCTGGTGGGCATCGACTGATCGCTTTCCCTTCCTCGTCGGCGCGGCGCCGCCGCCTTCTTCCTGGAAGAGGTGGCTCAGGGCGTCAAATGATGACACTGCAGTGCCTCTGGCCGGGAGGTCCTAGGGTTACAATCCCCACGGTGGCAGGAATATCGACACTAGATTGTCAGGTAGGTTGCATTCAATCGCGGTCTAGAGGAGAATTCTAGCGGCCGGCTGTTCTGGTCGGTAGTTTTCCGTGGTTTCTCAGATCAAGACCAGGCGAATGTCGGAGCAGTATCCTACCAAACGAGCCACGGATCGCGCGCGATCTTTCCATCCTCTTCCTTGTCCTATCCCCTTCCCTTACACACACACACTAACACTAACATGCACTACACTGCCACATATTCCGGGAGACCGGTCGGCAGCTTAGAGATTGTCCCGGCTGGGGCGGTGCCCCGTTGGTGGGAGAGTCCTGTTTAGGGGGAAATCTCACTAGCTGACGGTAGGACGGCACCGGATCTCACCATCCAGCGGGGGAAGATCATAGCCATCTCCCGAGGGAAAACATTCACTACGCTAACGGGATTAATGACCAATGCCGTTGACGCGCCCGGAAACACGAAAAAAACAATCAATCAATCAATCGAGGCCGGTGGGTGACTTAGAACTTGTCTTGGCTGGTGCGGTGCCCCGCTGGTTTGCGACACTAGTTCCCGCTAGTCGCTAGCGGGCGAAGACCACCGCCACTTCCCGAGGGACACATGCACTACACTTACGGGGCGAATGACCTTAGCGGTTGACGCGCCCCGAGTTACTATCAATCTTCCCGGAAGACACTTTGAGGCACCTGCCTGCCACGATGTGAACGTGGCGAAGGCTTCAACTGCCTACTCCACCGACCGCCGGCCTCCTCGTCTGAACACCCGCTGCGACGACTTCAATAATGCACGTCAAAATCTACAAAGGTCCTTCAAGCGCTTTGCTTTGGGACAGCAAGTCAAAGACGCCTTTGAACCGCTTCTCTGATGAGTGCCCGACTGATTTTGGAGCCTGTCGCCGCAAGGGTTTTACTGCTTTCTTCAGAAGATGACCGCAGAGCGACATTTTACTTTCAACTAAGAAGAATGGTAGAGTGGTTTTTGAGAGTTAATGTTGATAAGAGATGAGTGATCATGAACCCGCAGTCTTAGTTCCATGCACTTTAATGACACTTCGCGCCTCTGAATCCAACCTTTAAATCATTGATGAATATTATTTACAATAGCTGGTTTTTAGAAGTGAATGCGTTTTGTGGTTTCTAAAGAAATATATTGTGATGTGTCATTTTGTTTTTATCGTAATTTGTTTAACATCCAGGGAAAATAACTTACTCAGCGATACATTCCTGAGAGACGTACTGGCTGATCATTTTGAGTAAATTCCATTAATGGCAACATAAAATGTGGTCCCAGGCATAACGATAGATGTTTCAAAGCTCACTTACCTCTTCTAACATAAACGTTGGGTAAAGTGCATTTCCCGTAAACTATGCAAATAGATACGTATGGATAAGGAGAATTACGCAGTGTTAGAGATGTGAAAAATTAAGAGATCAGTTTCGGAAGATACGACTTTTGGAGAAAGTCATTACGGCGCATATCCAACATTTTCTGAGTTTCAATCAATATAAGCAGGAAAACATTTCTGCAATTCCAGGAACAGAACCATTTTGAAACTACCCCGTGAGCATTATCTTCACATTTGTGCAGCTTGAAATGCTACGTTCTTCCTTAAAGTACGGCATTCTGTGGCATCCGATTGCTACGCACGGCAGCAAATTACATACAAGACCTCCTCTTGTCCCCCATGTTTAAGCCGTTATAAAACCTGAAATTCCACATCAAGTTGTTTGTTTCTAGTGAATATTTCATGCCGTAAACACAAGTGTTTTTAAAAAAGTTTGAAAAGACAAAAAGTTGACCAGAGGGAATTTTTATTTTAACAATGTAAATAAGCTGAGCTATTATTACCACATAATTTAATACATGCAATACCTTTATCGTTCGACGCAATACTTCTAAAAAATCATTGACAAATACCAGCATTATCTATTTCCACACGGTCTCCAAAATTTGGAAGTAAAGCTCTAGAGCACACATGTCAAAATTAATAATAGTGCTCTGAAAGGAAAAATATAATTAGAATAGACAAATATTTACATTAATCCGACGTAATTCTCCCTTTGTATGTGTGTTTTGTGGAAAAGAGAAGTGTAATTCTGTTTCAAAACAATTTTTTAAAATAATGCGACTAAATCATCACATAACTAACATCAGCATTTTTGGGAGGCCGTGAATCAATAAAAGCCAAAACAACGGAGAGTCGAGAGAGCAGAAGTCAGGCAGGAGAGGGGGGGAGACTATGGGTGTCAAAAAGGGGCGCGAGGTAGGGAAATTGAGAGAGGGAGGAAGTGAATGGAAGAGTGCCAGACGAGGAACACTACAGGAGATGACAGTGGACCGAAAGGGTGAAAGAAAGAAGATAATGAGAGTATATAACAGAAAGTGAGGTAGTAGGGAAAGTAGAGAGAGTATAGAGGGTAGAGAGAGTGGAGAGGGTAAAGGTTGTGGAAAGGGTAGAGTGTGTGGAGATGGTAGAGAGAGTAGACAGGGTAGGGAGAGTAGACAGGGTAGAGAGAGTAGACAGGGTAGAGAGAGTAGACAGAGTAGAGAGAGTAGACAGGGTAGAGAGAGTAGACAGGGTAGGGAGAGTAGACAGGGTAGGGAGAGTAGACAGGGTAGGGAGAGTAGACAGGGTAGAGAGAGTAGACAGGGTAGAGAGAGTAGGCAGGGTAGAGAGAGTAGACAGGGTAGAGAGAGTAGACAGGGTAGAGAGAGTAGAGGCGGTAGAGCGAGTAGGGAGGGTAGAGAGAGAAGAAGATGTTAAGAGGAAGACGAAGAAGAAGAAGAGGGAGAGTTATGACAAAAAGCGAAAAGAGAGAAAGGTAGTCGGAAAATATAGAGCGAGAAAGAGAAACAGAAAAGGAAAAAGAGAAAGGGAAAGAGAAAGAGCGAGGAAAATAGAAAGAAAGGTAGATGGAAAGAGAAATGCAAAGAGGGGGAAGTAGCGATGCAAATAGAGGGGGAAATAAAGATGCAGAAGGGAGGGGAAAAGAAGAGAATAGAGAGGGAATAAGAGACACCAAAGGAGAGACCAAGAGAGAGAGAAAGAGAGGGAGAGGGGAGTGAGAAGCGACAGTGGGGAAGAGAGGGCGAGAGAGCGCTACGGAGGGAGAGCGAGAGGGACGGAGGGAGAGCGTGGGAGGCAGTAGAGGGAGGGAAGGAGAGGGAGAGAGAGTGGATCCGTGAAACGCAAGAAGAGGAGAAGCAGCAGGGGGCGCCGGAGCGGTGGTCGCGGCTGATCGTCGGCCGCCCCGCGCGGCGGCGATAAATAAGAGCGCGCGGCTGCGAGGAAACGAATGGCGGCGCTCGGGGAGTGAAGGGCCTTTCCACGGCGCCAAATCCGCGCCCCGCCCCCCTCCTTCACCCAAGGCGGCGGCCCCCCACAAAAGGGCCCGCGCTCGCACCCGGGCGCCCGCCGCGTGTATAGAGCGTAATTTGGCGTGGTAAATGATCTCGGCACCCCGGTCACGGGCCGCGGCAATCAATAAAGCGAAATTCCGCCGCCGACGCCGCCTGTGCCTCCACCGCCGCACCGTCGGCTTCGCTTGTTCGCGTCGAGTGCCCCGCCCCGCCCCGCCCCGCCCCTCTTTACCCGCCCCGCCCCGCCTGTCTCCTCCTCTCCCCTCCCCACCCCACCCCGCCTATCCCCTCTTTACCCACCCCGCCCCGCTCCGCCTCGCCCCACCCCATCCCGCCCCTCCCTCACCGCCCCGTCCCGTCCCGTCCCGTCCCGACCGTCCCGACCGTCCCACACCACCCCGCATCCATTGCAAGTCCGGCCGCCGCTGTCGCCCACCGTCGTCACCGGCCCGTTACCCTCGCTGCAACCTCTCGGAAAGCGCCGCGTGCACCACGGCGTCAACAGCTCTCTCTCACCCGCCCGCCTCCTCAGCCCGTCAGCTCCCACGGCTTTGGCGCGGCTCCGCGCGCCCTCCGTGCTCACGGCACACCGGCCCGCCCCCTCCGCCGCTGGCTGGCGGCCGGCGCTGGGCCGGCGGCCCACAAATTAATGCGGCCCACATTGCGACGCGCCCGCCGACACGCCGGCGGCGGACGGGAACAGAAGCCGAGGTGAGGCGCAGCCGGCGGGGCGGGGTGGGGCAAACCATTTACGCTTTACAGAGGCGGGGGATGCAGTTGAGGCGAGGCGGTGCGTGCGGGAGCGGGACTGCGCAAGGTGGAGACGCTGGGCAAGAGAGGGGTAGAGCGGGAGAAGGGTGGAAAGGGAAAGGACGGAATAAGGAAGGTGAGGTGAGTGGGGAAGAAGAATCTAGATGAAATTAAGCAGGGATTGACGAAGCACTTCGGAGCGATAATCAACAGGGTAGAGTTCGAACGAAGAGTTAGGGTAGGGAGGGTCGATGTGAGTAGGGTCTGATTGGGGATGATATAGGAACATTGGGAAAGGGGAGTGACAACGAGGGTCGGAGCAAGGTGGGTTGGAGATGAGAGTGGTGAGTATCGAGAAGGGGGTGTTGGAGCAGAGAGGGTTAGAGCGGGGATGATTAGAGCGGGGATGGTTAGAGCGGGGATGGTTAGAGCGGGGATGGTTAGAGCGGGGATGGTTAGAGCGGGGATGGTTAGAGCGGGGATGGTTAGAGCGGGCGGTTAGAGCTGGGGCGGTTAGAGCTGGGGCGGTTAGAGCTGGGGCGGTTAGAGCGGAGGCGGTTAGATCTAGGACCATTAGAGTTAGGACGGTTACAGCTAGGACGGTTAGAGCTTGGACGGTTAGAGCGGGGACGGTCAGAGCGGGGACGGTTAGAGCAGGAAGAATTCGAACAGGGCGAATGGGCGAGGAGAAGGTCACAGTGCGGAAGACTGAAGCGGAGAGGGTCGGAGAGGAGAGGGAAGAAGCGGAGGTGTTAGAGCGACAAGGATCGAAACAGAGCGGATGGGCGATACGAGTGTCGAAGCGTGGAAGTTCCGAGCGGAGAGGGTAGGAGTAAGGAGGGTAGGAGCGGAGAAGGTCGGACCGGATTGAGTGCGAGCGCGGAGGATCGGAGCAGGTTAGAGTAGGAGCGGGAAGGACCGAAGCGAGCCAAGCCAGAACGGTGAAGAACGCGTAGCGGTAAAGCGGGGGGCGGTCCGTAGTTGGTAGAAGGGCCGTGGCGGGGAGGATCGAAGCGGAGCGACCAGAGCGGTGTGGGAGGGAGGGAGAGACGGAG